>VZRF01013183.1:0-10051 GCA_013396875.1 Vireo altiloquus | reverse complement strand
GGGATGGACGACCCAACGATGCTGTGCGTGGGGCAGGAGCTGATGATGGGTCCCGGGAATGTCACGACCACGGGTGGGGCGTAGACAATGGCTCGGGATTCTCCACAGGCTGCAACGCAGGGCTCGCTGCAGGCATCGACGTAGGGCTGGCTGCAGGTGACCTCGCAGGGCGAAGCACAGCGGGCACTGAGCAGTTGGCCGTAGGAGGACATCGTTCCCGATCCAACCTGGAAGGAAGAGAAGGTCCCAGCCCGGTGAAGGATTGGAAGGGTGGGGAAGAATTCCTGAGTTCCTCAGTTTTGGAGTTGTTTGTGTGTTTGGTTTTTTAGTCGGCACCTTTTAGAGGTTAAAAAAACCTCCCCGGACTTCTCCGTGAGAGAGGAAATCTGGGTGAAAAGAGGTGTTTTGTCCTTGAATTCTTAGGGGGAATACTGAGACATCCAGTAGGAAATGGGAGGTGGATGGGAGATGATTTCCCCTGGAATTTGCTGGAAAGAGAGTGCGTTAACGGGAATGGGGATTTGTCGGATGGACAGGTGCAGGTGCGTGGAGTTAAATCATCTAAATAAATGAGTTTGTGGTTAAAAAATTAGAATAATAATTAATAAATCATCATTTCTAGGGCAGAATCCACTTTTCCATAAATTGCACCAATCGAGGGAGATGAATTGCAGGGAAATGCTTCTAATTCTACTCCCAATCCTCTTATGGCTCCACGGAATCATGGAATGGACCTTAAAGATTCAGTTCCAACCCCTGCCATGGGCAGGGACATTTTCTATAGACCCCAAACCCCATCCAACCCAGCCTTGGGTAATTCCAGGGACGGGGCAGCCACAGCTTCTCTGGGAATCCCACTCCAGGGCCTCTCCACCCTCACGGGGAAGGATTTATCTCTAAAATCCCATCTAAACCTCCTGCCCATCAGTGTGAACCTGTTCCCCCTTTTCCTGGCACTCCATCGCTTGGAAAAAATCTCTCCCCATGTTCCTTTTGGCTCCTTCAGGTCCTGGAAGGCCACAACTGGGTCACCCCAAAGCTTCTCTGTATTTTTGGCTCTGTCTCTATTCCCAGAATGAATTCTGCAAAGAACCGCCCTCTCCTTTTCCCACATCATTCCCTTTCCTATTCCTTTTGGGAACCAATCCCGCCCTGATCTTGGCTTTGGAGTGACCCTTCTCCATAAATAAATGCTCAATTCCTAAAAATTCCTCCAGTCAATGTTTTCGCAACTCATGTTCCTTCTCCCCCTTTATCCACCTTAATCCCAAGTCCCACTTCCCACTTAAAAAGGGTTTGGAGAATCAACTCTACCCTGATTCAGGATAGGATATAAAACCTCAGATGAAAGCTCCCCATAAACCCAATTATGTCTAATTAGGAGCTGATTCAGTTAAATCCGACTTACCCAGTCAGCGAGGAGAACGAGTCAGCAGAGGCAGCTCCAGGGCCACCAGTCAGGAGCACTTTTATATCTGTCATGGAGAAAGGAAATTGGGAGCCACCTTGACGCAACCCCCTTGTGAAATGGAATGTTTTCACCGCTCCTGCCTCCCCTTGTCGCAACTGTTTTGATAACACCTTAGGATTAGGAGATAATTCCCAGTCCCACACAGGGCACTGCAGGTGCTTCACCCATCCCAGGCCCGTGCTGGAAGTCTCTCCATCCTAAATTTATATTTCCCTAAAATATATATTTATGTTTATAAAATTTGTATTTCCCTAAAATATATCACTTTGTGTTCAGTCTATGGGGGTTTTTTTAAATGGAATTTATGTCTTGGGACATCAATTTCCAGGCCCAAGCGGGGGTGTGGGATAATCCTCAGGCCCACACAGGGCCCTGAAGGTGCTTCACCCATACCAGGCCTCTCCTGGAAACCCCACCATCCACTGAGGGGGATTTTTCCTAAAATAGGTGGATTTTCCCTAAAACATTCACGTTGTGTTCACTCTATGGGTTTTTATGGACTTTCTGTCTCGGGACGTAAATCCCCAGGCCCACAAAGGGTGCTGCAGGTGCTTCATCCATACCAGGCCTCTCCTGGAAACCCCACCATGCAATGAGGGGAATTTTTTCCTAAAATCGGTGGATTTTCCCTAAAACATTCATTTTGTGTGTCCGTGGTCACCTTATGTTCACTCCATGGGTTTTTATGGAATTTCTGTCTCAGGACATAAATCTCCAGGCAGGACATCTGCTGGAAACCCCACCATCCACTGAGGGGGATTTTCCCTAAAATAGGTGGATTTTCCCTAAAACATTCACTTTTGTGTGTCCGTGGTCACTTTGTCTTTACCGCGTGGAATTTCTGGAATTTTTATGGACAATTTCTGTTCTTGGAACTGTCCTTTGAACAGGTAATTTCCTTTTTGTATTCCAAGTAGGAAGTCTGAGGTGCCAAAGCAATTATTGGGCAAGAATTTCATTAGAAATTCAGCTACAAAAAGGCACCTGCCCCGAATTCTATAATTTATCAGCAATTCCTCATCTCAAGGGCTCGCCCCCTTCAGAATAAATACCTAAAAAATATGAAAAAGTGGGATGAAATTGAATTTTCCTTTGGGGATGCATTTATTGGAGGCCAAGATGAGGAGAGGAATTTAGTTCTCAGAGCAAACATTACCTGAAGTCCAGGCCCATAAACTCAGCTCAAATAAATCCCCAAGGACTGAAAAATGCTGATATTGTGATTTTCACATCCACATTTACATTAAAAAAATCCCTCTTTGTTCTCAGTTGTGGTGAATTATTAAAACGAAAGGAAAACACAAGAACAAAGCCCCAAATAAATGATTTTATTTACATTTCACGGCTCTGGAATCAATCTAATGAGCAGGAGATACATGAGTAGCACAGAACAGTCTGACTCATTTAATTTGCGGCAATTAAAAGCACCCTTTAATTACAGTGATTGACAGTTGAGGCAATTCCAGGAGTTACCAAACCCAATATTTGAGAAAAGTCCATAAGAACCTCGTCCCATTGCCTTGGAGTTTTTTGCAATGGAGAGAAAATTGATTTAAAACACAGAACTGCCAAAAAATCCCCTGGGTTCAGTTTCTGTAATTGAGGTTTTTCCCCAGACCCTTTAATGGAATCCTTTCCTTTGTGGAATTTCAGCCTTGATATTCCAACAAGATCCTTCCAAAAAAAAATCAGATCCCAAATGCAAACCCCTGGCACGGGACCAGAACTCCTTTCACAACCCCTGAACCTGCCTCAGATCAAAGAGGTCTTTAAGAGATAAGAGACAGAGAGAGAGAGAGAAACTCCCTTCCCAGATGGAAGAGAAATCCTTCTGGAAATATAAATAAAAAAAAAAAAAATCAGGTATTTTGGCTTTCTCTACGAAGGATTTGCAGGAAAAAAAAAATCAACTAAACAAACATATTTTTTACATTAAAAAAAAAACAACAACCAAACTTTAAAGAGCAGCAGTTTTGCGCTGAGGAGCTCCAGACTCACCTTAAATAAACCAACTCCTGAGATTTATCCAGGAGATTCCTCATCCTGTTTTTATTCCTGGCATGCTGATTGTTGTTGTTGTTGATGTTGTCAGTGTTGTTGTTGTTGTTGTTGTCCTCATCTGTAAATTGATTTTCTGGCTTTAGGAATTCCAGGGCTCTGCTCTGATCCTTCCCGGCTGCTTTGCATACGGAGATGAAATCAGAGGAAGCTGCTGCAGCTGCTTTGCTCTTCCCTATAATTTTCCAAATTGGGCTCCGAGGCCGCTTGGCAGAGAGGAAATCATCGGTGTCATCATCCCAGATCGGGGCAGAACACGATCCTCAACCCTCATTTTCCCCCCTCTAGATTTTATCGGGACAATTCCAGGCTTGGAAGAGAACAACCAACAACGTCAGGCAGGAAAATAAACAGGGAAAATAAACAGGCTAAAATTTGGGGATCACTGCACGAATTTAAGGCTGGTTTGGGTCCTGGGATTCCTGGTTTGGAGTGGTTTCTGAGCCCTCACCTGGAATCCAATTTCCAGATAAAACACCCATTTTGGGGTGTTTTTTCACTGGATAACTATGAGATTGAAGGGGAAATAAGGGATTTTCTTAAATAGCCACCAACTGCTCGTTAATTATTTGTATTTTCAGAGCTGTTTTATTGCTTAGACCAGAGCAGGATCACAGTTCTGTTCATTTCTGGCCATTTCCATCCATTTCTGTTCATTTCTCTCCATTTCTCTCCATTTCTAACCTTCTTCCCTCTGCTCAATCCCATAAAAAAATTACATTTTTCCTCTCTCATGGAGAAGTTTGGGGATGTTTTTTACCTCCCGCTCCACAAAAAGTGGCGATTAAAGAACTAAACACACAAATAACTCCGGAACTGAGGAATTCTAGGTTTGGGTAAGGTTGATGAAGGAGCTTTGATAAGCCTGGCCTTATCAGCTCCGCCCAACCCCGAACCCCCAGAAGATTGAGGGTTGGGGAAGGAGGTTTTGATCTTCTTGGCTGAGGAGCTGGAGCAGGGCCAGGGAAGGGAACAGGTCTGGAGCAGCTGGAGAAGGGAATGGAGAATTCCTGAGGGAGCTGGGAAAGGAGGGCTCAGCCAGGAGAAAAGGGGGATTCAGGGGGGATTTTGGGTGATTCCAGGGGGGATTTAGGATCTGAGCTCAGGGAACAGGGCCAGGACAAGAGGGAATGGCCTCGAGCTGCGCCAGGGGAGGCTCCGGGTGGATATTTGGGATAAATCCCTCCTGGAAAGGGCAGCCAGGCCTTGGAAGAGGCTGCCCAGGGAGATTTGGAGTGGTCCAAGGAATTCCTGGACATTGGTCTGGGTGCCCAGGTGGGGATCAGGCACAGATGGACTCAATGATCTCGGAATTCTTTTCCAACCTCAGGGATCCTGGGATTCTGAAGAGCTGCAGGATCTGTTCCTCAGGAAGGTGAGTGCTCATGGATGAAGTTTGGGGTTATTTGGGGCATCTTAGAAGTTCCACCCCAGCAAATAATTAATTTTAATACTTCATTAGCACCTGTGGAATGAGCCAATGCCATGAGCGAATTCCCATTCCTGTATCACCCCATGGCTCACCGAGGCGTGGTGCAGAGATCCAATTTAATCATCCATTAATGAGAAAGATATTAATTAAATCTTCATTTGCCTTCATTGCCTCATTAAAGCTGCTCGTCTCAGCAAGAAAATCTGGCAGCTTCCTTTGAGCTCCTTCAAGGATTAAACCCAGAGTTGGTGGCACAAAATCCTGTAAAATTAATTTATAGTTGGATTTAAGGAGGAAAAAGGAAATTTTCCCGGGAAAAAAAATCACAGAGTTTTGTTATCCAGAGGAAATACTTGAATTTTTCCCAGCTGCGAAGATTTGTACATCATTTATTAGTCCAGCTCAACAAGGCCAAAGGTTCAGCTTGAATAAAACCTGTCAGAAATTCCAGTGCTCTCCTTGCTCCCAGAATTCACTGGGAATTGTGGTTATGGGGAAAAAGGGGATGGGTTCGAGCTGAAAAGGGGGAAATTTAGGTCGGATTTAGGGAAGGAATTGCTCCCTGCGAGGGTGGGGAGGCCCTGGAATGGATTTCCCAAAGAAGCTGTGGCTGCTCCCTCCCTGGAAGTATCCAAGGCCAGGTTGGAGCATCCTCGGACAATGGATAGGAGTTAGAATGTGATGATCTTTAAGGACCTTCCCAACCCAAACCATTCCATGATTTTATGGTGCTTAGGCCTGAAAAATGGATTTAAAGGAGGAAAAGTGGCTCTGCCCCTTCCCCTGGGTCTGGGCCAAGCCTTGGTCCCCCTGACCTCATCCCGAATTTTGCTGCCGTGCGACCTTGGGAATGTAATGACAGGTTATTGGGAATAACCTCATTAACAATTGGGTGTGTCCCAGCCCTGGATCCACCCTCTGGATGGAGCATCCTTGGGCAGGTAGGGTCACTTTTGGGCATTGGTTTCCCCTAAAAAATGAGAATTGTCTGGGCCAGGAAGGGGGGAAAGGGAAAGGAGGAGGAGTTGTGGGATGAGATATCAGAAAGAGAATGAGGGACCTGGATCATCCTGGAGGTCCTTCCCATCCCAAACCTGGGATTCCATGAAAATCAGGAGAGGAGGAACAGCTGAGCTCTCCTGTGCAAGGTTAAAAAAAACCATGGGAACGCTGGGAGAGGAAAAGGCGGGATGGGTCTGTGGCGGGAGGCAGGGAAAGGAGGAAAAAGCAGGGGAAAATTGGCAGGAAAATCCAGGATTTTCTGATGCATCCTTGGTTTTCCAGGCTGCATGTCAAAATAATGATAATAATAATAATAATAATAATAATAATAATAATAATAATAATAATAATAGGCAGATGAGTGGAGAATGTTGAGGGCTGTTTGAAAGACTGATGGGGAAGAAAACGTGGAATAGACCCAAACAAGATCTCTGGGGTTCAGACAGTGGAAGAAACATGGGAACAGCTGGATCCAAAAGGGATCAGGTGGATCCAAAAGGGATCAGGTTGATCCAAAGGGGGTCAGATTGATCCAAAAGGAATCAGATTGATCCAAAAGGAATCCAGCTCTGAGTTCTTGGTGGAAAAACGGATGGTTCTTCTCCAAAAAGCCTCAGTGAAGAGGCTCCAGGGGGGATTCTGGGCTCTCCCAGGGGGAATTTGGGATCTGAGCCCAGGGAACAAGGTCAGGACAAGAGGGAACAGCCTCGAGCTGTGCCAGGGGAGGCTCCGGGTGGATATTTGGGACAATTCCCCCTGGAAAGGGTGACCAGGCATTGGAAGAGACTGCCCAGGGAGGTTTGGAGTGGCCACCCCTGGAGGTGTCTGAGGTAGGACTGGACATTGGTCTGGGATCAGGCACAGCTTGGACTCAACCTTGGAGCTCTTTTCCAACCTCAAATAATCCTGGGATCTTCCTTTGAAAAAAAAAACAAAAAACCAAAAAAATCCAAAATAAAGGTACTCCAAAAGGAATAATTTCCATTCCTCCTCCTCTTTCCGAGCCCGATGTGGAACTGGAGTTCATCCAACTCCTCGAGCTGGATGGGGTGGAGCTGCTACAGCCGGTGAGTCAAACCCCAAGGTTTTTGGGGTCCGGCCCCGCCCGTGACCTCGTTGCCGGCGTTTTCCCAACCTTTCCTCGGCGAGCCAAAGAAGGAACGTGGGATCCTCCAGCTGATCCCCTGAGATACTGGGATGGTTACGCCATCGCCGGGATCGTTACGCCATCGCTGGGATCGGGATGGGGAAAGTGGGGCGTGAGGATAAACAAGGGGATTTATGGGAGCTCCCAAAACGTGAAAGGGGAAAAAATTTAAATGTGGCCAGGCAGGGAAGGTCAGAGAGGTCGTTTTAGCAGGATTGGGTTCGCAGGGAATTGGGAGAGCGGAAAAACTTCCCTTGTTTTAGCAGGAATGGGTTCGCAGGGAATTGGGAGAGCGGAAAAACTTCCCGTTCCCCGCGTGGATGCTCGGGTGAGGTGGATGAGCATGAAGAAGGGCATGGAGGAAATGAAATCCAGCAAAATTTCGTGGAAAAAGCATCCTCGGAGGTTGGAATTCTGCCTCCTTGCTGTTTAGGAGCTGTTTTAAGATCGCTGCCAAGTTTTCCACAATCCCTTTTCCCTCTGAAGGGAAAATCCCCTGGATTGGTCCCAGAAGGAGGAGCCCACCCTGAGGGTGGTGAGGAATTCCAGAATTCCAATAGCTCGAGGGCAGCTCTCGAACCTGACCAGCTCCCAAAAAAAAAACCCCAAGGATTTGNAGCTCCCAAAAAAAAAAACCCCAAGGATTTGGGATTTATCCAGCTTTCCCAGTTAAAATTTCCCTGGAAAAGAAAACAGGGAAACCACTGTGATAATGCAGAATGATTTTAATGGGAAGGGAAAGAACGAGAATAAAATAAAATAAAATAAAATAAAATAAAATAAAATAAAATAAAATAAAATAAAATAAAATAAAATAAAATAAAATAAATTGTGGAGTAAAGGACGCAGGTCCAGGTGAAGATTCTTCACTTTTATCCCAGAATTTTGTAACGGTTTGGGTGAGATCATCCAGATNAAGCATCCTCGGAGGTTGGAATTCTGCCTCCTTGCTGTTTAGGAGCTGTTTTAAGATCGCTGCCAAGTTTTCCACAATCCCTTTTCCCTCTGAAGGGAAAATCCCCTGGATTGGTCCCAGAAGGAGGAGCCCACCCTGAGGGTGGTGAGGAATTCCAGAATTCCAATAGCTCGAGGGCAGCTCTCGAACCTGACCAGCTCCCAAAAAAAAAAACCCCAAGGATTTGGGATTTATCCAGCTTTCCCAGTTAAAATTTCCCTGGAAAAGAAAACAGGGAAACCACTGTGATAATGCAGAATGATTTTAATGGGAAGGGAAAGAACGAGAATAAAATAAAATAAAATAAAATAAAATAAAATAAAATAAAATAAAATAAAATAAAATAAAATAAAATAAAATAAAATAAATTGTGGAGTAAAGGACGCAGGTCCAGGTGAAGATTCTTCACTTTTATCCCAGAATTTTGTAACGGTTTGGGTGAGATCATCCAGATCCATGGGCAAGGGACACCTCCCACTATCCCAGGTTATTCCAAGCCTGTCCAGCCTGGCCTGGGACACTTCCAGGGATGGAAAATCCACATTTTTCTGGGCAAACTTTTCCACTGGGTTTATTTTTACATAAAAATATATTCATTTCCACAGATATTTTTGTTTTCTTTTTATTAAAATTAAATGTAAGGAGATTGATTTATTCCCTTTCCTGACTTTCCTGCAGTGAAAGTGAAAGCCAGGAAGCAGTGATGGATTTGTGTTTGTGTTTATCCCAAGGAAAAGGGAATTTCCTGGTGAGTAATTCCCATAAAAGCTAAGCCAGGCTTAATTAGGCCTGGCAGGGAAAGGCTTTGTCAGGTCTGACCATATTTGGGGTGTTCCCCAATCAATGCCTGCCTCAATTTCTCTGGAAAAACCACGGAAAAGGAACAAATTGCTTCCACAGATCAGATTCTGAGCGTCAGGTTATCCCAAAATCAGGAACAAGGGAATTTAATAGCTTTATTCTGCTGCTTGGGAATGCCTGAGGGGAAAAAAACCCAACTTTAAAAACCCCAACCTTAAAAAACCCAACTTAAGCTGAACTTAAATCCCCAAATCTGCTTTGGAGGCATCTCCAGAGCCTTTGGATTGGGGTCGGATCCTCCTCACACTTCCAAGACCTCTTTTTCCTCCTTTTCTTCTGTGTTTTCCATCTCTGGCTTTTCCAGCTCTGGAATTTGCTCCTCGCTCCCATTCCCATCCGGCTGCCGACTCCCAGGGCCTCTTCTCCTGCAGGGATGAATCCAACGGGAATTGAAGATGTAGGAGCAGCGCGACGCCCGCCGGGAGCCAAATTTGGGGACAAAACCCCCAGAACTTGGGATTTGAGCTCCCAGGGAGATTCGGGAGCTTCCCACTCCTCCCTCCAGCCTTCCCGAGGTCTCCCGCGAGTCCAGACCGAGGACGGGCCGGGAGATGAATTTTGGGGAGAACGTTCCAGAATGTTGGATTTCCTCTCCGTGGGATCTCAGGGAGGTTCCAGCCACTCCCTCCGGCATTCCCGAGGATCCCAGCAGCGTCTGCTGCGGGCATGTGCTGAGGATGGGCCCCGGGAAGGTCACGAGCACGGGAGGAGGGAAGATGATGACTCTGGAAGCGCCGCAGGAAACCACGCAGGGGTGGCTGGAGCCGGAGGCGGCCGGAGGAAGGCACTGCCCTTGGAATTCTGAGCACATCTGGGAGAAACGAGGGAGACCCTGTGGCCAGAACAGCGAAAAACATCCTGGAATTACACAATTTATTCCTGAATAATTTTTTTTTAAATTTTATTTAAAAATTTTTTTTTAAATTTTATTTAATTTTTTACGTGTTATTTTTAAAATTTTACTTTTAATGTTATTTTAAATTTTTTACTTATATTTTTAACTTTAATTTTTAATATTCTTTTTTAAAATGTTATTCAATTCTTTCTTTTGATTTTTAATGCTGTTTTTAAACATTTTATTTAATTTTTTATTCTATTTCTTAATAGAATTTAAACAATTTAATT
>VZRF01013182.1:19773-53683 GCA_013396875.1 Vireo altiloquus | reverse complement strand
GCCTGGAGGAAGAATCACAAGAAAGCCTGGCTGGAGGAACCTGAGATGGTGTGGAGTGTCACAAGTGAGGAAAGCCCAGGGGGATTCAGAACCAGAGAGGAACTGGCAGCTTCTGAAAGCCCCAGCCTGGGAAGCCAGGGGCATCTGCAGGACAGAAGGGCATTTGATGCAGCAGAGGGAGGGGACCTGGTGTGCCCAAACACCGGCTCATGGAGCTACCACAATCCCAGACAGAGAAGAGGCAGCCATTGTAGGGAAAATTGTCTTTTTTGAGGGGTGGGGAGGACTTTGGTTCCCTTAAATGGCGTTAGTTTTCCTTCTAGAGGAACAAGTTGAAAGGTTCTTTTGTACAAAGAGGGAATTGTCTATCAGTTGATACCAATCAACTTCTCATGCTTCTCTGAAGAACAGAAAGTCCCCACTGTCCTTGCCAGATTTTCCCACTGCAGATTTTGCTCCTGAAAATGGGCTCTGGTTTGCTGAGTTGCTCCATCCATCAGCACGTGCTGTCCTTCTTCCACACCTTCCCAGCCCTTCCCTCCTGCCAACATCCGAGTTCCTGAACCAAGGCAGATCCCACCCAGGGTGGGATCCCACATCACGCTGTGTTTGGGGTCTGGCTTCATGTGCAGTGCCTCAGTGCTGGTCTCTCTGAAGGGAGAGGGACAGCAGAGGTGACTCCTTTGCTTTGTGTGTCCTGCTCCACGCTTTGAAACCTTAGCCCGCACCCACAGCTCTGACTTGTAGACACCTCAGTGTCAAATGAAGGTTTTTCCTGGAAAGTTGTGGTTTTCCTGAAAGTTGTGGCTGCCCCATGATCCCTGGCAGTGTCCAAGGCCAGGCTGGACAGGGCTTGGAGCAACCTGGGGTAGTGGAAGGTGTCCTTGTCCAGGGCAGGGGATGGAATGGGATGTGCTTTAAGGTCCCTTCCAACCCAAACCATCCTGGGATTCTGTGGTTTTGTGAATATATGAAGTTTATTGGCTGTTCCTTAGAGAGAGGTTTCAGGACGGAGAATTCAATCCAGCCAATTCAGAACAGACCATATCCTATGTATATCCTATATCCTATATCCTATATATATTCCCAGTGAGGAAACCCAGTGACCTGGGTCCTCTTAGGCATCTAAGTTAAGGAGAATCTGTTTTTTCATCAAACATTAATGTAAAATAAACTCAAAGTCACAAGCCATCTGCAATGTCTTTGGAATAAACCCAACTTTTTCAGGAGGAAATATTCTCAGAGCTGGTGGAGGAGCTTCACAGAAGAATGGGGGATTCAAAGGATCTACATATCCCTGTTTATATTTAGATTTCAAACAGATGGCAATGCTGCACATTTGTACACTGCCTATTACACATAAAACTGATCGCTGGTTTTGTGTAGATCTTAAGACTAAGGCAACATCTCCCATTAAACACACCATAAAATACTAGGCAAAACTACAAAATACCAAGAAATTCAGCCCTCTTTCCACAAATGTTCAAATACAAGTGTTGAGGGGGACAGGGATGTGTTTCACAAACACCTCAAAGACTAAGTCACAATAGTATGACAGCATTAAGTTTCTACTGAAATAAACTCAAAAGATTCCAGTTCAAGCACTACCTGTGGTGGTGTAACACGAGTGTCTAAAGCCTGTGTATCAAACTGCTGTGTTTGACTGTGCAAGGATGCCATCATTGACACCAGGAGTAATTGCACTGGGTTTTAATTGGATGAGAACAAGCTTTACAGCCAAGTTAAACACTGACCTTTCTTCTCTGGGATAATTTTTTTCAACTTGTTATCAGCCAAGCTAATGTGATTATGTGCAAGAAAGCAAAGTTCTTGGTAGTGTATGTGTGTGTGTTCCAGAGCTTCAAAGCTTCAGCAAGAGATTTTTCCTGTGACTCCTTTGAGGGCAATGAGCTTGAAGCACTCACTGACCCACAGCAAATGTTTTACTTTCCGTTTTCCTGCAGACCAGGCAGGTCTGGAGCCTGGCATCAGCAGGATGTGCTGCAGGAAGTCTCTGTGACAGTCCTGACCTGGGAGCTGTGGGTTCACACCTCTGGGCACAGAGAACCCGTTCTTGTCACTAACTCCATTTCATGGAGTCACCAAATGGTTTGGTTGGGAGGGACCTTAAAGCACATCTCACTCTACTCCCTGCCATGGGCAGGGACACCTTCCAGGTTGCTCCAAGCCCTGTCCAACCTGTTCTTGGACACTGCCAGGGACCTAGGGGCAGCCACAGCTGCTCTGGGCACCCTGGGCCAGGGCCTGCCCACCCTCACACACAGCAATTCCTTCCCAATATCCCATCCAGCCCTGCCCTCTGGCACTGGGAAGCCATTCCCTGGGTCCTGGCCCTCCATGCCTTGTCCCAAGTCCCTCTGCAGCTCTCCTGGAGCCCCTTTAGGCCCTGCCAGGGGCTTGGAGCTCTCCCTGGAGCCTTCTCTTCTCCAGGCTGACCAGAATCACCAGTTTGGAAGAGCCCTCCAAGATCACCAAGTCCAATCCATGCCTGAACACCATCCCAACTAAACCATCCAATCTTTTTTTAAACACCTCCAGGGATGGTGGCTCCACCACCTCCCTGAGCAGACAATTCCAGTACTTCATCACTCTTTCAGTAAAAAACTTCTTCCAAACATCCAGCCTAAACTTCCCTTGGCACAGCTTGAGACTGTGTCCTCTTGTTCTGTCAGTCACCGCCTGGAAAAAGAGATCAACCCCCACTTGGCCACAACCACCTTTTAGGGAGTTGTAGAGAGTGATAAGGTCACCCCTGAGTCTTCTTTTCTCCAGGCTCAGGCGTTCCTCCTAGGGCTTGTGTGCCAAGTCCCTCACCAGCCTTGTCGCCCTCCTTTGGACACGTTCAAGTGTCTCATGGTCCCTCCTGAACTGAGAAGCCCAACACAACTGGACACAGTACTCGAGGTGCAGCCTCACCAGTGCCGAGTACAGGGGAAGAATCACTTCCCTGCTCCTGCTGGCCACACTGTTTCTGATACAGGTCAGGATGCTGTTTGCCTTCTTGGCCACCATGGCACACTGCTGGCTCATGTTCAGTCAGCTGTTGACCAGTACCCTCAGGTCCCTTTCTGACTGACCGCTGTCCAGCCACACTCTCTGCAGCCTGTAGCATTGCAGGGGTTGTTGTGGACAAAATGCAGGACTCAGTACTTGGACTTGCTAAACTTGATCCCATTGGACTTGGGCCATCCATCCAACTGTTCCAGGTCTCTCTGCAGAGCTCTCCTACCTTCCAATAGATCAACACAAGCTCTCAGCTTAGTGTGATCTGCAAATTTACTGATGGTGGACTCAATACCCTCCTCCATGTCATCAATAAAAATATTAAACAAAACTGGCTCTAGCACAGATCCCTGGGGAACACCACTGGTGACTGGCTGCCAACTGGATGCAGCACCGTTCACCACCACTCTCTGGGCCCAGCCATCCAGCCAGTTCTTAACCCAGCAAAGAGTGCTCCTGTCCAAGCCACAAGCTGCCAGCTTTTCCAGGAGTTTACTGTGGGAGACAGTGTCAAAGGCCTTGCTGAAGTCCAATCAGACACATCCACCGCCTTTCCCACAACCACCAGGTGGGTCACCTGGTCATCAAAGGAGATCTGGTTGGTCAAACATGACCTACCCCTCCTAAACCCATGCTAGCTGGGTCTGATCCCCCATCCATCCTGTAGGTGCTGTGATGGCACTCAAAATAAACTGTTCCATTACCTTATCAGGTACTGAGGTTAGACTGACTGGTCTATAATTGCCAGGATCCTCCTTCCTACATTTCTTGTGAATGGGCGTCACATTGGCCAGCTTCCAGTCATCTGGAACAGGACTGTTGGTAAACAATGGAGAGCAGCTTCGCAAGCTCATCTGCCAGCTCCCTCATCACCCTGGGGTGGATCCCATAGATTTATGAACATCCAAGCGGCTCAGCAGTTCTCGGACTGTTCTGGCAGTTCTCTGGCTCAGCAGTTCTCCTGGATAGCAGAGGGACCATCCTGCTCCCTAACACCATCTACCAGCCCAGGAGGACAGTTGTCCTGAGGACAAACCTTTTTTCCGCTAAAGACAGAGGCAAAGAAGGTGTTAAACACCTCTGCCTTCTCCCCCTCTGTGGTCGCTAAATTCCCTCCTGCATCCAGCAGAGAACCGAGGTTGTTCTGTACCCTTCCTTTTCCCATTAACATACTTGCAAAAACATTTTTTATTATCCTTCACAAAAGTTGCCAAATTAAGTTCTAACTGAGCTTTGGCCTCTCTTATTTTTTTCTACGTGCCCTAACAATCCCCTTAAATATTTCCTGAGATACCTGACCCTCCTTCCAAAGATGATAAATCCTCTTTTTATTCCTTAGTTCCTTCAAAGGCTTCAAGAGCAATCCCAGCTCTCTCAGCCTGGCTCCATAGGATAAGAATCATCAGCCTAAACCCTACCGATTGCTGTGCCAGCCTGTCTCATCCCACTGATGTCTCAGCACTGGCACCCGGGGCTTCACTCTGCGCGTCCCTGACTTTGTGCGCCCTGGGGACGGGACCCTTGTGGCTCCCTTCCAATTCAGATTATTTTATGATTCTACTATTAAAGACCAGCCCTTCCTGAGAAACTTTTAGGTGTTCCACATCCTGCCACGCGGGCTGTCAGGCGTTGGCACGGGCTGCCCAGACAGGCAGCGGAGTCGCCGTCCCTGGAGGTGTTCAGGAAGCGCCGGTTCTGTGGCGCGGGGTGCCGCGGGGTGGTGGGTTCGGGGTTACAGCGGCAGTGCTGGGTGCACTGGGGGCGCTGGATGATCCGGAGGGTTTCTTCCAGCCGTGAGGATCCTGTGGCCCCGGGACACCCCTCAGCGTCCCCGCCATTCCACGGCAGCCCCTCAGCGCCCCCGCCGCCATGATGCCACTTCCGTCCCGCGCGCGGCCCTTCAGCAACGGGCAGCGCCTCCTTCCGCCATGGCGGCGCGGCCCCAACCCCGGCCTCGGCCCCAGCCCCGGCCTCAGCCCCGGCCCCACTGTTCTCATACCCTGAGATGCCGGGAGGTCACCGGCAACGCCCCTCGCGAGTTGGCGCTGGTGAGGGGCCGCGCCGGGGCTGCTCCCCTCCGGGGAGCTGCGGGGACCTGGGGGCCGGAGCCCCAGAGCGGGGCCGGTGGAGCGAGACCCTCTGGGAGCAACCAGGAGGGGGTCCCGGTGCTGTGTGACGGGTCCCGAAGCACCCGGTGGTGTGGGACGGGCCCCAAGGCACCTGGTGCTGTGTTTGAAGGTCCCGAGGCACCTGGTGCTGTGTGAGGGGTGCCCGGTGCTGTGTTTGAAGGTCCCGGGATGGCTGGTGCTGTGTGAGGGGTCTCGAGGCTCCCTGAGCTGTGTTTGAAGGTCCTGGGGAGCCTGGTGCTGTGTGGGGTAGAGGTGTAGGCAGGGCTTGTCTAATTTAGGAGGAATTTTTTCACAGAAAGGACGTTCAGGCCTTGGCAGGGGCTGCCCAGAGAGATGTTGGAGTCCCCATCCCTGGACGTGTCCAAGGAAGGACTGAACGTGGCATTTAGTGCTCTGGGCTGGGTGACAAGGTGGGGATTGGGCACAGCTTGCACTCGATGATCTTGGAGGTCTTTTCCAGCCTCAGTAATTCTGTGATTATACCCTAATTACCCTGAACTCATCATTTGGTGTTAGGTACTTGCATGGTCATGAATTCAACTGAAACAACTGAGATTAACAGTTTGTATTTTCACCCATGAATGGTTTGAGTTGGAAGGGATCTTAAAGCTAATCCAGTCCCACCCCCTGCCATGGGCAGGGACACCTTCCACTGTCCCTGGTTGCTCCAAGCCCTGTCCAGCTTGGCCTTGGACACTTCCAGGGATCCAGGGGCAGCCACAGCTGCTCTGGAGGGCCTCCCTACCCTCACAAAGAATAATTTCTTCCTACATCTAGCCTAAATTTTCCCTCTTTCCCTTTGTACCCATTCCTCCTTGTCCTGTCCCTACAGTTCCTGATAAAGACCCCCTCTCTGAATTCACTGTAGGCCCCTTCAGATCCTGGAAAGGTGCTGTGAGGTCTCCTCGCTTTCTCCGTTTTCTTTCTTTTTCAGATAGCCAAGCCTCCCAAGAGAGACCGCATCGAAGAGGCTATTTTGGCCGAGAGGGTGCGGGATGCGGGGCATCGTGAACAAGAAGATGCCCTGCGGCTGGTCGACCGCTACCGCAACATCCGCGACTGGCACAAGGGTGGCCAGGACAAATGGATGCACCGCGCTGCCGAGAGGAAGGTCTGGGCAACCGTGCAGCAGTACCTGGAGGAGATCGATGTGAGAAGAGACAGGTAGCAAACAAGTAGCCAGAGCAGCGACCCTGCTGTTTTCAGCTCCACTGTGTGCTCAAAGGGCAGGGCACTAGTGATACATGTTCAGTAACTAGTAACACAGTATCTAGTGCAGGAAGTGGCATTTAGAGCCTCCTGTCTGCCCCACGGAAGGGTAAAAGTAGCCGTATAGCACTTTCATTGCTTGATTTTTAAAGAGAGTGAAGAGTACCTTGATATAATCATAAAATCATGGAATGGTCTGGGTTGGAAGGGGCCTTAAAGCTTGTCTCATTCCAAGCCCCCAGGTAGGGACATCTCCCACCTGACCAGGTGGCTCCAAGCCTGTCCAGCCTCGCCTGGAACATTTCCAGGGATAGGGCATGGAATCATAGAATCCCAGTGTGGTTTGGGTTGGAAGGGATCATCTAGTTCCACCCACCCTGTCGTGGACATCTGCTGCTTCTCTGTGTATCAAAGTGTCAGAAATTCTCTCAGTTCAGTTTAACTGAGGGTTTTGTTGTAAACTCATCAAGCTGATGTTTAGGTCCTACAAGTAACACTTTTCAGCACGGTCAGCTGAAAAAAATTTTTTTTTCAGAAGTCTTTCAAAAATTTTAGAGGTGAAGCACATTGCTGCTGTGTAAAGAGCAGAACTGTGCTGCACTGATCTTCGGAAAAAATCGTATGATTTAATTTCTCAGTTATTCTCTAATGTCAAGTGACTTTGGAGTGGTGAAGATCATCAATTTGGCACCCTGGTCTGATGTGCCTTCAGGGAAATTATACGTGGATTCCACAGAACCACTGGGGTTGTAAGGAACCTCCTGAGATGATCTGGTCCAACCCTAGAGTCGCCTAGAGCAGGTTGTCCAGGAGTATGTGTCCATTTGTGTTTTGCTTGTCTCCACACATGGAGACTGAACCACCTCGGTGGGCAACCTGTCCAGTATTTGACCATACTCACAATAAACACAAAAAAAAGTGTTTTCTGCTGTTCATTTGGAATTTCACGTGGTTTAATTTGTGGTCACTGTCCTTTGCCCTGCCACTGGGTGCTACTGAGGGGAAGGTGTCTGTCCGTTCTTCATTCCCTCGGTTCAGGTGTTTATGTACACTGCTAAGATCCCTCTGCACCTTCTCTTCTCCAGGCTGGACAGTCCCAGCTCTCTCAGGAGAGAAGGAACTTCAGGGGAGATTCTCCCTTTGGGAGAGATGCTCCAATTCCTTAGTGCCCCTCCACTGGGTTCCCTCCACTAAGGCTGTGTCCTTCTGGTGCTGCAGAGCCCGGACCTGGACCCAGCACTTGGGGTGGGATGTCAGCAGTGCCAAGAGGAAGGATGCCCTCCCTGGATCTGCTCCTGGTGCTCCTCCTCCCGCAGCCCAAGGTGCCAGTGACTTTCTTTACCACAAGGGTGCATTGCTGGCTTGTGCTCAGCTTGTCTGCTTGGCCCCCAGCTCCCTTTCTGCTGAGACACTGTGGCATTTGGGCTGAAATTGGTGATTTCTGGATTCTGTAGCCTCTTGTACCTTTCTCACTGCTGGGATTAACAGAGACCTAAATGGTGGTGTGTTTAAAAATTGCGAGTTTGACATAATTTTCTCATCAAAGATATTTCAGGATGAAGTGTTCTGTGGAGTGGTGCTAAAATAGCAAAAGGTCATTTGGAGAGAATATACAATTATAGATGCATAGAGAAGGGAGGCATATCAGGAAAAGGTTCTTCCCCCAGAGGGTGCTGGGCACTGCCCAGGCTCCCCAGGGAATTTGCACGGCCCCGAGGCTGCCAGAGCTCCAGGAGCACTGGGACACCACTGCCAGGGATGGCCAGGGTGGGGCTGTTGGGGTGTCTGTGCAGGGACAGGGGCTGGACTTTATGATCTTTGTGGGTCCCTTCCAGCTCAGGGGATTCTGTGGGTCTATGCTGAAGGATAATAATAGCAAAAAATTGAACTGTTATCAGCTGGTGACAGATGTAGTCTGAGAATTAGAAGAATTTGATGAATGGGGGGCTGAAGTTGTAAAGCAGCTTTGAAAGTGGGTTTGTAAGATCAGGAGTTTAAACCGTGCCTGGACAGAATCAATCAAGTTGTGCTGTAAGATTCCCTTGATGGACACAACAGGAGTGATCCCCGAGTTAAAATCTGATCTTCCCTTCTTTGGCATTTACAAGAAGTGTTGAAAGGAGCCCAGTACCCATTCTGTGTTAATAACAAATACACTAAAACTTAATCCTTCAACAGAAGGATTGATGTAGCTTTTATTCAAATGTTTTCGTTACAGGCTTCGTGACTTTCTTGAGGCAGAGGAAAGTAGGTACTTTGCTGAGGTGAAAGCACTTGTTCAAGAAAAGGAACAGGACAAAGAAGCAAAAATGAAGGAACAAGCAAAATTACTGAGAGAGAAGAGGGAGCAAGAAAGACTACAAGTGGTGGCTGAAAAACGAGAGCAACAGTTCAGGTATTGTCATAAAAAAATCTTACAAAAGAGAATTTGCCCAAGGTAAATATATAGGGACAATTTAAAAAGAAGGTGGCAATAATGAACTGAGGAAGGAAAGATGGATGTGATTGAAACAGTAAGACAGAAAAAAATCAAAGCAGTTAATTCTTGTGAGTGTAGTGTGTCTTCCTTGTCTCATGTGAGCATCCCTGCACTTCCACCTGCCAAGTCAGCCGTTTTTGTAAGTCCTGTTCCAGCTTTATACTGTTGGAGTGAACAGGGTGCATGGAAGGTTAATTTGGCCTAAGTCATGCTTAGTAAGATAATATGTCAAAGATCCCTGAAACGTTAAGATTGTCCAAAAAGACAGTGTTTTTATTTCTTGCATACTTTTCAAGAGCAGCAGCTGCAGCTAAGGTTTTAATGCAGCCTGAAGTTCTGTGCCAAATCTTCCTGACTGAAAGCAGTAACTTGCAGGTACTTATTAGGACCCGAGGCCTTGGCATGAAATCTGCCTCGTCCCATTCTTGGAAATCTGGTTTTCTGAGGGAGGGATGAAAGAAATAATAATGTTATTTTATTGTAATAATTTGAAGTGTTTTTCTCAGTCTCCCACGGTACTGTGACATCTACAACACCTGCTTCTCAGCGTGCAGAGGCTGGGGATAAAAATCAACATTCGCTCTCACTTGTGCATAAACTTGTGCATTAACTAATTCCACAGGTAAATGTTTGTTTAAATGTGGGGTTTATTGACTTAGACAGGTGTTAGAAGTGCATACGCTGCCTAACTTCACATAGTAGCTTGAAAATGTGGCCCTTGCCTTTTGCAGCTTCTGGTTTGTTCTCTATCACACAAAGTGGGTGAAACTCACTTTTAAAATGGTTTGGAGGGGATGCTGCTGGAGTGCATTTTATTTTGTACTTGCAGCTTGTTTTACACACCGAGGAGATGTTATGTAGACACCTAAAGGTAGGTATCTAGGTGTTGATATCTTTATATTCACTGGGAACCTGCATTCCTGTTCTATTTAAAACTTCACTGAAATCAGGACAGTTACAGGAACCTAAAGTCAGCCTCAAACAGGCTTAACCAGCCCTGTCAGTTGAACTGCACCCCAGCCTCCACTGACTTTAATTAGGTTCCCACTGATCAGAGTGGGAATTTAGCACATATGTAGATTCTTGTTTAGATGCCTAATTTTAGGCATTTTAATTGAAAAATGAATCACACCACTGAACAGCATCATCTAGTGACACATATTTGAACTTTTATGCTGTAGTTGCCGGTCTTAATGTCTCAGTGTCTCAGGTCCTTTGTTTTCCCAGTGTACTCCTGTTGACCTATGGTTCACTCAGTCTCATGGGATTATTTCATTCTGTTATTATCCTTTTACCTTTCCTACTCTGCTCTGGGATCTAAGCAATATGCATACCACACAGCACCCCATTAAAAAGTGCTGCTGAAGCTTTACTGCTGGTGTTCTGCTGGCTGCAGGTTTTCAGAGGATTTAGAGGCAGTGAAACCATCTCTCTTGACAACTGTTGTGAGTGGCAGTCTTGAGGTATCTTTGCAAATGGATCTTCTCTTTGACTGTCTGGATGTAACGGGAATACATTCCATGGTTAGTTCCTCTAGCTGTGCCCCTTTCTACTTTTAAATTAAGGTTCCTATAAAAGAATAGAACTCCGATAAACACCAGCTGACAACAGTTCACCTTATCTGTGACAGGTTTCTATCTCCATGGAAGTGCTTAGTTATATTTTAATGTCTTTTGTTCTCTGTCCTTTTCCAATGAGAAAGGAGGTAAGTCTCTGCTGTGGTTAGTCTCTGCTGTGATTAGATTGATAACTTCTGATATCTCAATCTGCGTGTATTTGTCTCATTTAAGTAGCCCCAAGTCTGTTTTTCTCTGGATTTTAGATGTTATGCTTCCTCCAAAACCATCCTGGTCCAGGCAGAGATCTGGGAGCAGGATTTGCTGCTCAGGAGACCAACAATTTCTGAAAATCTACAAGCCGGAGTCGGTAATTGTGTCACAGCCTGTCCTCTGGGACAATGGCCTCCAATCCTCTTTGACTGCACCCCCCTAGCTGTAAAACTTTTTAACACTCACCCCAATACATTTATTTATATAAATATATAACAATATACCATGCTAGTATATATATATGCACAAATAGAATTCAAAAAGGGTGAGGTAAAGATGAAATAGATGCTATTTTTTACTTTTTAATGTTATTTATTAACGGTGCAAAATATATTCTCTTCCTGCATGCCCCACTTTGTAAGTTATTACTCCAGGGCACACCCAGGAGCCCTGGTAAGTCAGTCCAGTAGCAGGTGGATATACACATGATTTTCTGTTTCTCTTTGCCTGTGGACTTATAACTCTTTTGAATGTCTTTTTGAAACCTGATACAGACCTGTTTGTATTTCCTTTAACTCCAAGCAAGGTGCCCCACTCTTTTGCATGTATAGATTCTCAAACCTTGAGGTATAGGAGCACCTACACTGTCATACATTATTCCAGAGTACTAAAAGGCAGCATTTTTAGCAGCCCTGTGGGCTGGTTGCCATGGCCTGAGGGTACAGGTGTAACAGCTCCTCAGAAGTGATGTTAACCAGGAGGAGTCCTTTGTCACAAGGTGACAGAGGGGACAAGGTTTGGACCACGGGAGTCCTGCTGGAATTCATTTCCAGGGAGGGCTACCCCTTGTCTGAGAAGATACTCAGCCAGTGCTAGCCTGAGGGCATGTTCATCACTGGTAACTTTAAAGAACACTGCAATGTCTTAACATTTGCATAAAACACATATCACATCTTCTTTCTTGTGGTAACATCAGAAACATCCATATGGGGAATGTTGTTATCCCAGCAACTTTGTGCTGCAGCCATAAAATGAGTAAATAACTGAGGATGTTCTGTCTTTGGGAAGTAGCCACATCCAGGCACAGTTTTAATGTTAAGAAGCTTAGGATAGCAAAGTGAGGAAGAAAACCTGCCATCTGGGGGAGCAGATGTTTATAGGTTGGTGTAAAAGCTGCTTTGAGGGAATTATTTTGATGAAATCAAACAATTACAGGGTTATTTTATATTAAAATTCTAACGATGCTGAACATAATTAACTTCTACTCCCCCCAGGGAGTTCAATAAATATCAGATTAGTTTATAATCACAGAAAAGAATAACTAGTTCTTTATTCTTTCAGTGCTGAGAGAACTTTGAACCCATTGTATTAAGGTAATACAGTTATTGCAAATGGTGTAAGATTTCAAATCTTAATAATAGCATGTTTCCCTCACAACATTTGAGAAATATGTTTTTCATGAATACTAATTAGTGCTGTGGTGTTTAATCACCACTAACTGCCGCCCAGGAGATGAAAGATAGATTCCAGTGGTAAAAGGTAAGAAAACCATGAATGACATAGTGCATTTGTTGGCCTGCTGGGAGGCAGGGGCACTCCTTGGAATGTGCTATGGCTCATGGCATGCACATCCCTGTGCTGCTCTCTGCTTTTATTGTTGGGTTAAACAGTGGTGAGAAGGTTCCTGTCTCATCCAAGAGGTTGAAACAACCATCCCATTTCACCAGCCTTTCCTGGCACTGAATTACAGCATCTTATCATGGAATGGTTTGGGTTGGAAGGGACCTTAAAAGTCATCTTTATCATGGGCAGGGACACCTTCCACTAGGCCACGTTGCTCCAAGCACTATCCAGCCTGGATTTGGGCCCTGCCAGGGATCCTGGGGCAGCCACAGCTGCTCTGGCCACCCTGGGCCAGGGCCTGCCCACCCTCACACACAGCAATTCCTTCCCAATATCCCATCCAGCCCTGCCCTCTGGCACTGGGAAGCCATTCCCTGGGTCCTGGCCCTCCAGGCCTTCTCCCAAGTGCCTCTGCAGCTCTCCTGGAGCCCCTTTAGGCCCTGCCAGGGGCTCTGAGCTCTCCCTGGAGCCTTCTCTTGTGCAGCTGAGCACCCCCAGCTCTCCCAGGCTGGCTCCAGAGCAGAGGGGCTCCAGGCCTGGGAGCATCTCCGTGGCCTCCTCTGGACTGGCTCCAGCAGCTCCAGCTCCCTGTGCTGTCGGAGCCCAGGGCTGGGGCAGCTCTGCAGGTGAGGTCTCACCTGAGTGGGGCAGAGGGGCAGAATCTCCCCTCCCCTGCTGCCCACGCTGGGGCTCAGCCCAGGGCACGGGAGGCCTCAGAGCTGGAGCAGGTTCAGCAAATACCAAGCGAAATGGAAATGTTTTCACAGCAGTGCTGTCCCTTTCATTGTTGGTGTATAGCGCCCTTCACCTTTCAGCACAGGCTCCATGGCACTGAGTACTTTAGCCCAGAGGATGGAGAGAGATGCCTTTTTCCCCAGTGAAATGTGAGGCAGCAAGGGTTGAATGCCAACAGGGAGAAAATGTGGTGAGACCTCTGCTCTGGAACTTAAATAACTACCCTGATAAGGAGGTTGGTAACATCATTGAGGTAGCTGCCTGATGAATGTTTAATACTTTTGCTACACAGGATACACCTAAAGCTTGTGTAATGTCATAGTATTTCATATTGTGCCAGTAGCTAGTGCTGCCATGAAGTTGTTCACAATTCAGGCTATGATATCTTATGAGATCTGCTGTGAATTCCTAAATAGCTTTGCAATAACTTGTAGATGTTTCATTCAGCAGGAAATTTTGAGATATCTTTGCACTTCACAGCATTCACATGTGTTTGTCACACATCCTCAGAGCTTAAAGGTCTTCGTCTTGGTCTGCCAGTTTCACATTCTGACTTCATGAAAATCTATATCCTGTTTATAGAACAGAATTAAAATGCTTGCAGATTGTTCAAATTAAATAATGTTTGATGGCATGTGTTGATCTCAAAAGTGCTTTGTTTGCAAAAATAAAAGCAGAATCTGCAATTAGTTCAGTGTTCTTCAACTGAAGATAAATTACCTCTTTAAATGCAACTCAGTTGCATAGAGCAAATGAAAATTGAAAGTTGCATTACTTGTTTGACTTTCTACCTTCTCCAGGCTTTTATTGCAACTTGTCTGAATTATCCCACAGAACTTCACTTAAAAAATTAATAATTTCTGGTGGCTCCTGCTCAACCGTGTAACCCACATTTTCATGCTCGCAGTATTTTCTGAATATGAATGAGCTTTCAGGTGACTTACAAACCTATTCTAAGTCTTCATTTGAATAGAGACCAACCTACATGTTTGAATAAGTGTAGTGTGCATGTCTTTCATGTGTTAATAAAAGATATATACACACACTACCCCCCTCCGTGTTCCAGCTACATGAAGAGTACACATCATGTATATAATTTGTGGATATATTGTGTGTTCATTTACACTCACAGAATATCCCAAGTTCGAAGGGACCCCCAAGGGTCATCCAGTCCAGCCCAGCCCCTGCACAGACCCCACAACAACCCCACCCTGGGCATCCCTGACAGTGGTGTCCAAACACTCCTGGAGCTCTGGCAGCCTCGGGGCTGTGCCCATTCCCTGGGGAGCCTGGGCAGTGCCCAGCACCCTCTGGGGGAACAACCTTTCCCTGATATCCAACCTAAACCTCCCTGGGACAGCTCCAGGCATTCCCTGGCTCCTGTCCCTGCCACAGAGAGCAGAGCTTGCTGCTGCCTCATCACTTCCCCTTGCAAGGAAGTTGATTTAGACTTGTTTTACAAATTCAAATTCTTTAACTCATTAATATCAAAACCTGCATCAAATCAAGCTCCCTGTGATTCCTTAGGCCTCACAAGGAATCACGGACCAGCGGTATAACTTGGCATCCTGAGTTGATGTGTTTTGAGCAGTGATGAGCTGGGAGCCTCCGTCCACCATACACTTCCAGACCTGCTTATTTTTTTGAAACTTTTTGAAAAAAACTTTTATGTTGCCTTCCAGAAACCAATGTGAAGAGTATCGCATACACCGTAAAAAAAGGAGTGAGAAGGAACTGGGTGACTACCAGCTGGCCCAGCAGACTCTGAAGGAGATGCTGAGAAAGGAAGAGAAGATGCAGGAACAGAAGTTGGAAGAGATATGTGAGAAGGAACTGTTGGCTAAGGATCAGGAAATGGAGCTGAAGGCGGAGGAAGTGGCGGCGCGGATCCGGGAAATGATGGATGTGCGTGATGCCCAGGTGGCCGTGCATGACGCTCGCAGAGAGGAGGAGAAGCAGCTGATCAAAAAGGAGGCTGAACGACTGGTAATTTCCATAGCATTCTGCATTCAGCCTTGTGCAGAAGGGCCTTCTAATGACAGGCTTACTAGACATTTAGACTAATCCATACCTTATTTGTATCTTCACTGATTCCATTAGTATCTGAACCTGTCCTGTTAAGCTAAGCCTCTTTTCCAGAGCTGTGGCAAAGGCATTCCCATTTACCGGGGGAACTACATCTTTTGAAACTCAGCACGCTAAAGGGTTTTGGCACTCGGAGTCTCTCAGAGCTGTTGTGGGAAATGGAAACATTTTCAAGATTTTGCCAGACATCTTTGTCATTTTCTGATTTCTGGTTTCCTGCAGGATAGCAGGGGAGTCTTCTTTGCCAGCTGAAATATTTATTTTATACATTTTTTAAAAACAAATTAGCAAGCAGCACCTAAATTTTCTCATCTAATAGACTTGGCTGCTGTTGAACTGCTGAATCACAGGAGGCATTTGGCTACCTTGGCCCAGCTGTTTGGCCACTACTGTCTTTTTCCATCATCCCTTTCCATCTCTCTTGCTGTAGTTTTGCTGGCTTTAGTGGGGCTTGTTAGTTCAGTGTTCTTGTTGACTTTGAGTTATGGGAGGCCATTTACCTCTGACTCAGTCTTCATTTTGCAGATATTTGCATGTAGAGGCTGAATATTATATCACTCAGGATATTCTCTTAGGCACTGGAAGCTGATGCTGGCATCATACATGCTTCCCGATTTTATAAAAATGAAGACTATAATGGATCTAAAGCTCTGAAAATGCTGGCTGTGAAATAGAGTCCTTATTCCAAGCTAGACTGTAAGGTTTTGCTTATTTAAAAACATGCAGAATATAATTATTTTCTTGTAACAACTTCTAAGGCACTGCCATACCTCCCAGGCAAAGAATGCTGCTCCTTAACTGGCCTTTTCAGAAAAACACTATTAGAATAGAAGACTCTGTGTCTTCCCCTGGAGACAGCTGCCTGCGGCTCTGTCAAGGAGACACTTTTCTGGTGAAGTGGTTGAGTCTCTGAAAAAAAAAAGCTTTCTTTGAAGGAGAGTTTCGGTATGGAAAATGGGATGTAATCCTTTCTCAGCAGAAGAGGGATGTGGCAGATGGCCTCATTACAAGTTTTTCATTGCTGACTGGTAGCCCCTAATGACCAGGAATTTCATCTGGTTGAATGGACAGCTAAGTGTCCCTGTGCATAAAGGTTTCTCCTGGTTGTTGCAATGAAAATAGAATATTTAGTGAAGGAAAACTCACACCTTTGGCACAATAGACTATGAGTGTGCACCAGGGTATCCCAAAAATGGATGAAAAAGGAGAGACAGCAATTTTTGCATTAGCTATATTACCTATATTAGCTGCCTTCCTCCTTTGTCTAATTTTTCCCTTAAAGAATTGTGATTTCCTGGGAAAGTGGTTGACTTAATTATCCTGACTGTTTTCTGCCATAGCACTTTGGTCCTGGCTTGCAGAGGGGTAGTTGATAATCATTTTTTTGTACATTTGCAATGTTGTGTTACCCCAATGAATAAACTTCCAAGGATCCCATCCTTGGCTGCTCTCATAAAGCTTCACTGATGTCAGAATTCAGCCAAAGACGTGCCAAGTTGTGCAGCAGACTGCTAACTATTTCTGCTTTCTTTCCACCTTTACTGCTCAGAGCTTTTTGAATTACTAATTCTATTCCTCAAATTATATATATATTGAGTTTCATAGCCATTTTACCAGCTTCTGAAAGTGAATTTGACAGTTCGGGCAGATACAAAGTCAGGCTTGGCTCTGAAATACTGCGAGAATCTGTGGGTATTTTATGTCCAGCATAAAAAGGGATGTTCCTTAGGGAGTGCAGCTTCTGCTTCCATATGGGGAAGATTAGACATGCTGTTTATGACAAACATGCTGATGCATTTTAGAAGACTCATTCACATTACAAAATAGACATTTAATTCAAAAACAAGTTAACAAAAAACTGTGTGCCTTTGAGACAGCTGAAGCATGATTTCTGAGATAATATAATGCTAATGATGGTCACGTACCGTGTTATGACTATGTTTCATTGCAGTTGTGCTTGTACACTTACTCAATGGCAAGATGCCTAGAAATTACGCTTATAAATTACTTAATGATGCTACTTTTGAATTTTTTGGAGTCTAAATAATATTGAATATATACATACCTGTTTGATCTCAAATATGCATTTCTGATTTGTCATTGTTTCTCTTTTAAGAACTCAGTTTCACTGTATATTTTTCCAATATAAAGTGGAATATGAAGTTCTTTCCAATATGAAGTGGAATGATTTGAAACCATGGAAATTCAGTAACTGCTCATCAGAATACAAGCATCCAATCACTGGCTTGGTGCAGCCTTATGTCCTGTAGAGATGCAGTGCTCAGAACACCCAACACAGGCACAGGACAGATAATATCTACAGAAACAGCAGGACCACATGGCTCTGTTACTTGCTAGTGCTTATGGCTGTGTAGGGAGGCTTGGATATAGATCACGTGTGCTGCAATGATACTGATTTCCCTGAAGAGATGACTCTGTCTATCTGCCTGAAACATTTGGAAAACATCAGGCACAATACAGTTTTTGTATTGAAGTGCATGTGATAATTACAGATAAAAATCCTGAATTCTAATGAATGATATGCTAAAATGTTCAGGCATTAACAGGTCTAGTGAATGACACTAATTCTGTGTTGTCAGCAAGGCTTTGCTCTTCAGTATTTCAATAAACTAACTCTAGCCACCACTCAGTTGAAGTTATGCAGTGATTTTACAAGCTGGCTACTTTATCATTGTAGGAAGAAGAGCTGCACCAGCTTAGGAAAGAAAATGAAGAGCTTGAGAGGAAGAGGCAACATCAGCAGAAGGAAAGCAGGGAGATATGGCTCAAAGCAGCACGAGACAAGAAGAATCGTCTTGATGCAGAAAAACAAAGTGAACTTGCTGTAGAGAAGAAGATCTTGGAAGAAGATTTTCAGGACCCCGACAGGGAATATGAGAAGATTAAAAAAAAAAAAGTAAGGTGTTTCATTCTGAAATAGTGGGGCAATACCTCATTTAGACTAGCTCTGTGGCCCTGTGAACTGCACAGTGTAACAGAGAACTGACACAAGCCCTTTTCTCTGGGTGAGAGAATTCTTTTGTTGAACAGCCTGTTGCCTCTCCTCCTGCCAGTGCTCCACACCTCTGCAGAAGCCCACTAGCTGTTAAAACCACAGCACTTTAAAGGCTGCTTTGCAATCAACAAGGCTAACAGGCGGGATAAATGAAGGGGGGGCTGTCAGAAAATCCTGGAATTTTGTCCCTCCATGCTGATTTCATTATGTTATATTCTCATGTTATATTTCTTGGAGATGCCATGAATCAATGGATGTGTCTGTCATTTTCTGAAGTTAAAAAAGCAGATTGCCCAACTTCAGCATGCAAATGAGTCTCAGGGTCTTTAGGACACAGCAGAGAGCTGCATCCGTTGCTCTGCTCGAGGTGTTTAGAAGCTCATGTAGGTTAAGAAAGTTTTATCAGCTCAATGTTAGACTTTCTGCAGAATTACATGAAGTGATATTTATTATATTTATTGGATCCCAAGGCTTCTAATGCAGGTGAGAGTGGAGTAGCCTGGTCAGCTGTGGAAAATCTGTAGAATGGGTGTGTTGTAGGCAGCTGAGCTGCTGTGGGGAAAGGGATCACTCTTTGTTCTATTCACGTGCTGTTGTCAGGCTAGGTAGAAGATTCTGAGCAGTTCTTTCCCATGGCAGTTTTGGAATGGAGTTCTGGGCTCCTAGCTCGCACACTAGCTGTGAACCACCACTTCTCTTCAGGTTTTGAAAGGCTTTTTTGAACTAATTTACTCAGATCTGCAAATGTCTGTGTGTTTGCAGCAAGTGCTGTTAAAGGAACAACTTACGTACATGGAACATATGGCTGAAGAGCTGAGGAAAGAGAAGGAGCAAGAAAGAGAAGATGAGAAGGTCTTCAAGGAAGAGAGGGATCAGGTTTGGGCCGAGAAGGTTGAGAAAATGAAACTAGAGAGGGAGGCACGATTTCAGCTACTGAGAGATGTTGTGAACACAAGAGAGTTGCAGATGGAGGAGAAGTGTAAGTGGTCGAACACACGTCTGGGCAGAGGCAGTACAGCACTCTGCTGTACATCTGGCCCAGCACACATGGGCTGTGTGATAGAGTGGTCAACAATGTGACCCTCACTGAACCTGCTCCCAAAATTCACTCCTACAGGCATTCCTTACACTGATTTCGCATTGCCATCATCAGAGTAAAGCCTAGTAAAGTATTGTATGGGCAAACAGTCATTATTATTAATTATATTGTTATGGAGTCTTGAATGTGAACACTTTCCAGTTCTGAGTGGATGAAAAACAAATAAGCTGAGAATACATTTGCTGTTGTTTGTGTGGCTCTTCAGAAGCAAAAAACCTCAGGCTTGCTATTTAGGCTGCTTAGCCCAAATGCAGTCTCACTGTCCCTTCAAGCTTAGCAGAGCTGTTACCTTCTAAAAGTTTTTTTGGTTTTGTTTTCCAGTGCGGAAAAAAGCAGAGAGGCAAATAGAGATTGCTGAAGAGAAGAATGCAATGGCTAAAGCAGTCAGAGAATTCGAACATGAAGAAGAAGAAAAACGTAAAAGGTATTTTTTTCTCTATGTCATTGGTTCATTTCTTTGCAGATCAATCTTTTAATCTTGTGAGCAAGCTGTTTCTTTTTTTCTGATAACTCTAACTGGGTGGACTTCCTTCTGTTTAGAGAGGCTTTCCCACCATGCACCTTATCAGTTCCAAACTGCTCAATAACAGACCTGTAATACCGCAGTTGGTATTAAGTCATTAATTCTGACCTCAGAAAATAGTGGTACATAAACTCGTGTTGGTCTTTTTGGATCATCGTGTGACTTACATCAATCGTATTTACTGAACACATCCCCTCATACTCTGAGCTGTTGTTATGAGTGTCAGAGGTTTGGGGAGCAGGGTTAATTAAAGGTTTGTTTGTTCCTGCCCCAGGAGAACTAGTGTGTCCGGGCTTATTGCTAAACTCCACCCACAGACATCCCTTGAACAATCCTGTGTCAGCCACCAAAACACCAAGCTGCAGCACGTAACCCGGCTGCACAGGGTTCTCTGTGCCTCACAGTGCCTCTGGATCAGCAGATCCTTACACGCAGTAGCTGGAATGTTCCTCTGGGTGTCATGCAAAGCCTTGGGCAAAGTGCCTTATCTCCCTTACTCCTCTTTTGTACTCCTGCCCTTTCTCCACTCTCGTCTGGAGGATATGAGTAGCTCTTTCCTGAGCTGGTATCTGTTGTGTTCTCTGAGGGATTTATTGGGAACAATCTCCTGGCTGTGGCAGAAACGTCACCCTTGTGAAGGAAACACTCTGGGCTCCAGCAGGGATATGCTCCACTTAGCAGAGATGGCACTCAGCAGTGTCAGGAAGGGTTTGTGGCTGAGCTCCGTTGAGGTAGTGCACTACTGACTACTCTGATGGCGTTTAAGTGTCTGTGTGACTCCTGCTCCAGAAGGGCCTGAACACGTAAGACTTCCTCTGCTTCTCCAGAGGGTAGTGAAAGCAGTACACAAGCCCCTAGGTGGAATGGAAGATTGATTTCTTCTGACAACCACTTCCAGGAATATCAGTGCAGCTGGGACTTGTTCTTCTCAGAAGGAGGGTGAGGATGGGTGTCAGCAGCAGCACTGAGCCTGAGCCAGGGATGGACTGAGACCTGGCACCCTTATCCTCTGTCCTCTCACCACTGCTGTGAGGAGCACGGAAGGCTCGCTGATTACAGGGAGTTGTTCTTTCTCTCTTTCTGGTCAAGCACCAGTTTTACAGTCTGCTTTATAGGATACAACAGGATGCAGTTAATTCTCTGAAGAACATAAGGTTAGCATGTAGCATTTGGTTAATAGTGGCAATTATTCTTACCAGCTAAAAGGAACTTTCAATGGTTCTTTGGTCTAAGCTCGAATGCTAACAGGTTACATAATAATAATAATAAATAACAACAACAACAACAACAACAACAACAACAACAACAACAACAACAATAATAATAATAATAATAATAATAATATTCTTTTTACCCATACTACTTAAATAACCTATTCATTTGGGTTTTCCAGAAAAATACAGAAGGCCAAAGAATACCGAGACCAGCTCACAACTCAGATTGCCTATCAACAGTGGCTCCACAAAGCTGAGGAAGACAAGAGGAAGAAAGAACATGAATCAAATATGGAAGCAGAGAAAGAGTACCAAGAAAGGCTACAGTTCATTCTGTCAATGCCCAATGAGTCCATAGTAAAGCCCCCCACTACGAAAAAAGCACTAATGCCTGACTCTTAAGGGCATCACTCACTATGATATTTTAGCTCACTCAGATGCCTTTAGAAACATTTTCTTAGGATGCTTACACCTGACCTGAGTTGGAAGAACTCTCTCCACTGTGATACTCAAAAGATTTAATTGGAAATTACAAGAAGCATAACATTTTAAATTTTATTTTTCCCACATGGATTTTTTTTGACAAATCTGATCCAATCCAAAGTGCCTGACATTCTAATTCAAGAATACTGTTTGCCCTCTGCAATATAATAGTGAATTATTTTGACACAAATAATGCACAGGCATTCATTAAAATATGCACAAAGAAAATTTGTAGAAAACTTTCAGCAAACCTTTGTTAAAATGTCTTTCAGACTAAAAATATTGGCAAAATTCTTTTCTTTATATTTAGATAAAAAACCACAAAACTCTGAATGTATTTTACTGTGGGATGGGATTAAAAAGCTGATATTCTTGTGCATAGATTCTGGTAGCTGTTGAATGATCTGTGAAATACTGGAGTCCCAAGCCTAGGAGTCCTCTGCTTAGGTAGAATTAAGTGTGCAAGGCTGAAGTTAGAGCTATCTTGTAAAAAAGTTTATTCTCTATAATTTTCACGGCATCTCTGCCTCTCTGGGCTTCCTTGGGTTGTTACCAGTGCCACACTCTGAACACATGGAATGGGGGCCCGGAGCAACACCACCACCATTTTGAGACAGCAGCACAGAAGCTGGCTGGATGCCCCCAGGAAGGTGTTGGTGGTTTTTGGCAGTGGGGAGCAGGGATGTCTCACTGGCCTCTCTGCTCCCGTGCACGTGGCCAGAGTGCCCCTAATGCAGGAGGGGCAGTGGGTGACAGGAGGAGCATGGCTGGGAGCGACCCAGCTGCTCCCCACAGCATTGCCCTTCACCAGCTCCTTGCTATGTATTCCATTGGTTTTTCCTCTGTCCTTTTCAGAGCAGGGAAGTGAAGAATTCACGTAAAACTTCTCATCCTTTCTTGCTTGCAGACGCAATGGCATTTGGAAATGTTTTGTGTTCTTATTTTCATCATTCCGTATGAGTCTTTGCTGCTGCTTATTTGCAGCTCTTTCTCTCTCCTTCAGCTTTTCAGCTTCTCCCATCTTTCTTCCAGCTCCTGCTCTTTCACCCTTTCCTTCCAAAACCTCCATCTCTCACTAACCACTTCCTCTATCATTTTTGTCCTCCTACCTTCCTTTCCAGCATGTGGCTCCCTGTTGGCAAACCAGGTTGAGTTTTTGTTGTGTGAGAACATGAATGGATGCACAGAGGAGCTGATAAATAGCTGGGATCAGAGCTCAGGAGCCCCAGAGCTATTCCAGATTCCAGACATCTTGGAACAAATCAGGAATAAATGGCCTACAAAGCTGTCTCATCTCCATTTAAAGCAGACACCAAGTTGACAAACTTTTATTTTCCTGTGGAGAGAAAGGCCAGGAGATGTATTAGTCTGAAACAGTATCAGTGGTCTTTGAACAATTCAGCGAATGCTGGGAGTAAATGGTGGAAGAACCTGGCTGAGGGGAAAACGAGTGTGGTGGGATTTTATCATTGCTTGTAGACAAAACTTCCTGAGTCAGCAGATGGAAGAGAGACAAGTCCACTGGAACTGTTAACCATCCCGACAGGGGACCAGACAGACCAGAGCAGTGCCTCTCAAGGCTTGTTCCTTGGGTTCCATGGATCCAAACAGAGTCTGTCCTAGAGATGCTGAGGAAGGAAGCTGCCAAGAAGGTGAAACATCAGCTTGGGAGAGGTAGGTTGATTCAGGATGTCAAGCCCTTACATGGTGCTTTTCAGCAGTCATCTCCAAAGCTGCACAGAGGACATCAGAGCTGCTCCTCCTGTTTTGCAGGTGGGAAAGGCCATCCCAGATAAAGGAAATAGTTTCATCAGTCTAGAGAGCTGAGGTAGTCAAAGGTCTGTGCTCTCACCACTGAGTCAAATTGGCAGAATGATTAAGAGATTAATTTCCTGGTCTGCTGCAGACTCCTGGAGTAGCCCGTGCAAGCAATGTAGATTTTTCTTTACTATTGTGACCTCTCTTTGAAAAATGAAGATAATAGCACATTCAGAATTCCAGGATTAATTAAAGCATGTTATTAAAGGCTGTGACATTTGTTGGGTACACCCGATATGAAAGATAAAAAAAACCACCACATTGGTGAGCTTTGTGAATTCAAGTCATCCAGAACCATAATAAATCTCCTTTTTTAATAAAATAATAACTCAGAAGAGGTGGTCAGAGCTATCAAACATTTATAGAGTGTCTGAGCTCCTGCTCCTGGAGGCAAATTTCCTCTGCAGTGAACATGAAGACGGTCTGCACAAGATTAAAAGAAAAGACTGGAAGAAGTTTGCCTTCAGCGGGAGTGAATTCCCATGGGATAACGGGCAACTAAACTCTTCTGAGAGAAAACTCGTGCTGGATGAATATGTTTCTGGGGCTGAACCCTTTGCTGCCAAGTGCTTTGTAGGATTCAGGTTGGTCCAGAAGAACTGGTGAGGCTGGGTGGGTCAGTGCCTCCCTGAGAGGCACCTCCTCGCTGCCCCTCACAGTCAGATAACAACGCAGTGAGAATGATTTTCTCTGTCAAGACTGAAGGGTTTCCTTAATCCTGCTGATTTCCATCTTGCAGCTCCTTGGATGTCCTTGCAGTAAACGGGGCAAATAGGGCACCAAGCAGAACGTGCTTCACAGCGTGGTTGTGCCTTTGTCTGCCTCGGGCCAGCGCTCACGTTACACTTCTTGCAGGTCACCAGGCAGCAACGAGCCAAACGGATCTGGAATTGCGGCTTGCAGGTGCTGGGAACCTCCAGAGCGTTAGCTACTGCTCCTGAGCGTGGCATTTCCTGCCCCAGTGAGCAATCCTGCAGGCAAACCATCTATTAAACCCTGAGCGCAGGGACACCGCTGGTGAGGGAAGCAGTCTTGCCCAGGGCAGGGTGAGCTCGCCCTGCACCAGGGCTCTGAGCCACGCAGAGACAGAACCACTGGCGTTTACAAACCTGGCAGTTACAGCCTCTTAGACACGTACCAGAGCTTTGCAAAATATTCTTCCCTGTGTTTTTTAATTAAATTTTTCACTGTGACAGAGGAAGAGCAGAGGTGTGGAGCATGTGGGTGACTTGGTTGTGGCAAGGCTGGGAATGCCAGTCCCTGATCACATCATCCCAGACTCACACCAGGGTTTGAATCCTCAGCATCTCTCAAGGCTTTAAGACTTTCCTACATCCATCCATCTGCTCACAAAGGCTTTTATACTGACCCTGGGGCTTTCCAGGGTGCTGTTTTTGGCTGTACACGAGATGATGGTCTCTGGAGTGGGTTCCCTGTGCCCTGTGCCATAGTGCTGGCTTGGTCCCTGCTCTCTGGGGCTGGGCTGCAGGGCTTTGGACAAATTCAGTTCTATTTGCAGGAATGTTAATTATTCATTGCTTTAACACCTGGAATAATTTATCATTACTTTAACCCAGGTAGGGACACTTACTGCAGAAACAGCCAGGGTATGGTAACACTGCCAGAGCCACACATTGTGCCCAGATGTAGCACGTGGTGACTTCTCCTTGGCCCAGGAGGAGTGAAATCCAGATTCGAGGTCTTTGGGACATCTTCGCATGCAAAAATTCAGGACCTGGGCTTGTACTTAGCAACAGCCAGCTCTGTTCTGATGACATTTAGAGTGGTCAGAATTGATGCTCCTCACTGGCTTGTGTCATCACCTGTCCATCCATCCATCTGTTCCTGGGGTCTCTATGTGTCATTACAACACAGGGACAAGGCCAGGACATTAAAGTAAACTACAACCCATCCTGTACTTGCAAAGTATCCACTGGCTCTGTTTAAAAGGGGAGAAACCCTGGTATTCATTTTTACCTCAAGGTGCCTTCCCCATGAATGCAAGAGGGGATACCATAAACTGCTATTTAAGAGCCCATGCTTGTTAAATTTGATCAACACAAGTTTTGATTCCCAAATGGAAAGAACCTTCTGTCTCCTGGAGGAGACAATTTCCAGCAACTCAGCAGTTAGTATGTACTTCAGGGATTCTGTATGTATTTTGGGGTTTTTAGTTTCTGAGTTTAATTAAAGTTTTATATTAATGGAGAATCACATGTGACACCAGCTGGTATTTCATGGGAATGGCTGTGTTTTGCCTCTGAGCTATCACTGCTACCCCAGCTTCTCTGAAAGCTTTGCTTCTAATTGCACCAGTGCTCCACATTTTGTTTCTGCAGTTGATTTAATGAAATGAGAGGAGCAAGTTTTGTTTGCCTGACAAAGCTCTCTTGGAGGCTTTGCAGAGATTATGCTGTCAAATTTTCTCAGTGTAATTTTGAGACATGGTGCAGTTTTTTTCTCCCCTTCTCTCCTCCTTCCCAGACTTCCCCAGAGCCACCTGCAATTTTTTTGGATTCATCAAGGCTATCAGAGCTGGAAAAGAGAGGTATCTGCAATGCTGGCTGTCCTTCCACCAAATCAGCACTGCTCCCTGCCAGGTGCTGGGGTGGAAAAGGGAAAATATGGCAAAGGGGAGAGTTTTATCCCCCAGGGGACAAGAAGCAGAGTGTGAGATGCCACCAATGATCACTTTGAGGAAAGGCTGTGGGCACCCTGAGTGGCATAGCCTGAAACCACGGGAGGAGGGATCCCAGTGACGGAGCGAACAACTGTGACAGAGAACAGGATCCGCTGAGTGTGGTTTCTGCCTGCTCAGTTAATATGCAAAATACCTTGAATGATGAAGAATAGCAATAGTGGTTAATTAGGAATACTTTGCATTTCATTCTCCTTCTCAGGCTCTAGAAGTGCCGTATAAGCATGAATTGCAGAACAGGGTGCTCCCGTGGGATGGAGGGAAGCAGCATGGCCACAGACTGACAGGCTGGGATCAATTTTTGGCTGTTGCTGTGGAAGTTGCAATTCCTGCCATTGGTGTGGAAGCGACACACAAGCAGTGTCCAGAAGCAGTGGTGCTGGTGGGACCCCAGACTCACCTGAAGGAGAAGACAGATATTTTCACACAAGGCACATTCCTTGAGTGGATTTCCAGTAGGTTCATGAGGGCAGTGCTCTTGTCCCGGGAACAGGTGTGTCCTGGCAAAGGACACCCCAGTAATGCCGTCCCTCACTCCCCAAAGTGTGGGTGATCCCCAGAGGCTGATGGGGGATGGAAGACCCGAAAATCACCAAGGGTCACCTACTTGAGGCTTAATTACTCGGCAGGAAAGGAAGACGGATAAAAGATAAAAAAACCCCCAAACGTAGCACCAGCCTCTGCTGCTGGGGGGATCCTGCCCGGGGGGCGCCGGAGCCGGGTGGGATGCTGAGGACTGCTGGGGATGAGGCCGGGAAGAAAAAAAAAATTATTAAAAAGAGCTTATTTTAAAAAAGGAAATAATAATAAAAGCCGAGCCAAAGGGAACCGAAAAGAGCCGAGCCGAGCCGCCCCATACCTGAGCGGGGCGCGGCGGAGGCGGAGCGGTACTGCCTCCTCCTCCTTCTTCTCCTCCTCCTCCCTGCCGCTCCCTTCGCTTCCCGTGCCCGCGCCTGGCCGGCCGCGGCGGGTGTAAAGGTCGGAGTGTCGGTGTGTCGGAGTGTCCGTGTGTCCGTGCGGCGGTCGGTCCGGCCGCGCGCCGCCCCCATGCCCCGCGCTTAGCGCCGCCCGCCCCGGCCATGTCCGCCGCACAGCTCTACACCAAGGTGAGCGGGGAGGGGGCGCGGGGGGCTCTGCGGGTGCCTCTCCGTGTTCCTTCTGTCCTTTGGGGGGGCTGCTTCCCAGTCCTGGAGGGGCCCCGCAACTTTCCCCGCACCCGCCGGGACGGCGGCCGCAGGTGCGCGGGATGCGGAAGGGACATCCCCGGCGTCCCCCCGCGTGTCCCGGTCCCCTCCCGATCCCCCAGCATTTCACCCACCCGGGTTCTCTGCGGTGGAGGGTGAACTTCGCCCGTGGGTCGCGGTGGTGGCGGCGGTGGCCTCGCCCTCCGTGCGCTCCGTCACCTGCGCGGCTAAAACACTCTCAGCCTTCTCAGGTCCCCCTGGAATAATTCTTCCCTCCTGTATTCCTAAACCACGGGGGTGCAGGGGGAGGAGGATGCAGTCCTTCGAATCACAGAATCGCAGAGTGAGTGCCGTAACTCACCGGAACGCTTCCGAGGTGTCCGGTTTCCAGAGTCGTTTTTGTTCCGCAACTCCTGGATGCGATCCCTTCCCTGGCAGGGGTGCCATGGGACGCACCCGCTTCCTCATGGCAGCCAGGGAGGGTGACATGGCTGGTGGCCTGGCTGGCACTGCCCTCCGATGGGCCCGACGCTTCCTAGAGGGAAGGTTTGCACTTAAAAAGTGATCGTGGTGGTAATTGGAGGCTCAGGTGCCGTTTTTTAAGCAGAGCCTGAGGTCTGGGCAAGAAAATCACAGTTTCCACTCTGGTTTAATTTTTTTTTTTTTTTTACTCGTGGCTGTCGGATACTTGGGTATTCCCAGCCCTTGGCCAACTCAGGCTGTGGATGCTTCCTTCCCACACAGTTCGGGGCTTTCCGCCCCTGTTTCCAGGGAGAGGTTTGTGTCCAGAGAGATCTTTGCCCGTTGACTTGTCCCGATAAAAGAGCTCCTCGCAGGCAGCGCAAGATCCACCTGGCTTGGAGCTCTCTCTGCTGTGCAGAGAGTCCTCTCTCTGCGCTCTGCATCTTCCCGGGGCTGCTCGGGAGTGCTGCGGGCAGCCGGGATCCGGGGAATGTGCTCTGTCAAAGCCATCAATAACGCTGGGCAGGGGCTCATTGTGAGGAGTGCTGGCTTCATGAGAGGTTTTGCTGTGTAGAGTGTCGGCATCATCTCTTGTCATAATGAGAATTTCAGTGTTTTAGATTCTTCCTGCGACCGTGCTCAGCTCAGGGAGGTGCTGCCAGATTGGCATTGGGAAGCACTTTCTGTCCCCCAGGCTTAACTTTGCTGCAGATTTCTGCTTCTATAACTCATTTTGCCAACAGCTTTTTTATGTAATGTCAGGGGTTGCCACGTATCTTTTTCTTTGGCTGTCGCTATCAAAGGGATGCAGGATGAATGGTGGATCTTGCAGCTCCTCCTTTGAACCTGTGGGGATTGCAGAAGCCCTGCTGGACTGAGCCGGGCTGTCTGTGAGCAGGGTGACCTCCAACCTTCTCGAGAGGGCTTTAAAAGCAAAGTTTGGAAAATCTTTTTCCTTGGGAAATCCAGAGAGGACCAGAAGTAAATCTGTGGCTGAACGGCTCTGACGTGCCGACCGTAGCATCTTTTAGGATGAGTGTGTGGATGTGATGGCAAGCATCCCTGGGGAGGAGGGAGGTTGGCTCCCGGTGCTGTGTTATCCTTGTTTATGGGCTGATTAAATCAACCTGGTTAATTGATTTTTAACTTGATGAACAGGTAGTTAACCTGTGTTGTCTTTTTATGCTGCCTTCGTTTATATTCCTGTTGATCTGTTGAACAGGTGTAAGATACATTGCTTGGGACCCTGTTGCTGTATAGGGACTTTGTGATGAGGAAGCGGTGGGGAATTGGTGGCCACCTGTGTGTTGTTAACTCCAGATTTATTTCTAATAACAACAAAGTTTCTCAGTGAGAGCAGGTGTTCCAGCTCTGGCCCTTCTGCTGTTGCCTGTCAGTTTTGCAGGAACATTCTAGGGATGCAGCTGTTTTTTTAGGTGGTGGGGCCATGGGCTGGAACCCACATGGGTCGTCCGTGCAGCTGAGTCATGGTGAAATTTAGGACTGTCCTGCTGGGCTGTCTGCTGCATGGGGCCTCTGTGCCGGCTCTGGCCTTTGAAGCAGCAGGACAAATGTTTCCTGTGACTTTGAGAGTACAAGAAAAAGACCAAAGAAGGCTTAAAACCCGCAACAAACCCAACAGCCTTGAGGTGCTGCGCCTGGTGGTGCTGGTGGCTGCTGGTGGTCCCTAAGGCCATTTCACTACGGAGACATGTTCGTCTCTGGCCTTTAGGAAGGTCCTGGTGCTCGCCTGCACATCAGCTCTGCGCAGGATGTGACTGCCCAGTGCCGAGGTGAGGCCTCCTGAATCACCCTGCTGGCGGCGTGGGGGTGAGGCTGTTTGGAGGGTGCAGAGGAAGGGGAGGTGGTTGATCCGGAGTCAATACAGCTCTCTTGCTGAGAGCCTATTGATCCCACGTGTGCTGTTGCATTAGCAGAGCCACAACTGTACCTTCCTCTGAGTCATTCCTCCTGCTGGAACCAGGATGAGGGAAACTGCTGGGGAGGCACTTTCGAGCATCCAAGTGGGAATTCTCAGGTCTGCTTCCTGCTGAACTGCAATGTGAGCTGGTGTGTGTTATGTAGAGAGCCCTTGACTTCCACGTGGTGCTTGCAGGTTTTCTGGGACCTTGTGGGGACATGTGGTATTTTCTCGGTGCACAAGTTTGTCACCATGCTGGTGAATTTGATGTGCTTGACTGGGCATTGGCCTGGGGAACACTTAGGCAGGAGAGGAACCCATCCTGGAAACACCAGCATCTCTGAGCTTCTGCTAGAGGCCTTCTCCATGTGCCTCACCGTGCCCCTTCAAGATCAGGGCAGACTGGTGTTTAATATCCCCCATCAAACAGGATAATTAATAGCTGTGCCTAATTATGAGCCTGAGAGTAGTTCCAGAACTGCCTCAACCTTCAAGCATGTAGGACTCTGCTTGGGTAAATAGAGAGACCATTCTGTCTTCTCACTCCCAGTGCTTTGCCTGGGGACTCGGAGATTATCTGGATGTGGATTTTATTTTGTGGCAGAATCAAACAGAAGTTTAGTGCGTGTCCCAGCAGAAATGGCAGAGGATTCAGAGCTGGTCCTGGAGCTGCTGGCACCAGCCTGTGCAAGAGGAATAGGGCAGGTGGTGCTATCAAGGATTCCAGCCTGCAAAAACCTGTTCCAGATGGAGAACTAGCAGAACTTTTTCTAATCTGTGCATTGACCAACACTTTCTAAGGCTGCTTGTGCTGGCCCTGCTCCTGCTACATCCGTGATGTGCCCAGCCCAGCACTGCCCAGACAAACTGGTTGCTGCTGGGCAGGGGAGCTTCTCAAATCCTCTTTTTCCTGCAGCAGGAGGCAAAGGCAGCTCCCTGCGTGCAGAGTCCTTACTGTCCCCTCCAGACAGAGCCTTGCAAAGAGACCTGTTGCTGCTGCAGCTGAAACACAGCCCAGGTGGCTGCAGTGCCACCCCCAAGAGCCTGTGCAGGTGCTAGTGTGACCCTGCCATGGGATAACTGAGCCCATGCAGGTGCCAGCGTGACCCTGCCATGGGATAACTCCCCCTGAACCTGTGCAGGTGCTAGCGTGACCCTGCCATGGGATAACTGAGCCCATGCAGGTGCCAGTGTCACCCTTCCATGGAATAACGGGATGCTCTTCTCCCTGCCTGGGAGCTGGGCAGGAGGGATGGGTGAGGACATCGCTCATGGAAGGTGCCATCTCTAGCAGTGGGGTTGATTTGCAGCACTAAACCAGAAATTAGAGTTGTTTGCATGGCTGGCCTTTGTTAGGTTGTAAGGTGAAGCTCTTCGTATGACAAAAACATCTGTAATTGCTTTTTTGCCTTCTGATGTTCTGCTCTCTTAAAGGTGCTTCTTAAAATATGTTAATTGCCCTTGTAAGTATTGCCTCTGAACCTCATGCAAAATAGTGCTTCTGCCAGGCTGGAGAATAAGCTGTGTCTTTCTGCTCCTGGGCTGTTGTGCAGCTCAAGATATGCTCTTCAGAAGGTTTGCAAGCTGTGGGTAAATAAGAAACCAGGGTATTTATTTTTCATATTATTTTTTTTCCTCCCATTGTGCAAAGTGGCTGCTATTTGCCAAGTATTTTCCTACAGTCGATGGAACTTAATGCATTTTAAAAATCCTCTTCTAGTGGCTGGTGTTGGGTATAGAAAACTCTCTGGTTTTCACTTAAAGCTGTATTAAATGAAATAGCTGGAATGAATTGGTGGTTTCTGACCCTGGGGAGAAACTTTTCAAAAGTGCATAAATGTTGCCAGTGGGATCACACACTGATTGAGTGAATGAATTGGCATAAACCTTCTGGCATAAAACCTTCTGAAAATTATTTATCCTGCAAGGCTCGGGGAGGATTCGTCCTTAGCGTGTGCCTGTGTGCTGGATTGGGGCTGAGAAGCAGCTGGGAAGGACAGAGAAGATTTTCTGTGGATCGTGTAGAACAAATTTCTGGGAATAAGTGTCAGGGACAGGACGTGTTTGGGGTTCAGTCCCAGGACATCCACAGGATGCTGCAGAGCTCCTGAACTCCTGCAGCTCCCGCCATTGCAGCTCCTGTTGGGAAAAACAGGTTACAGCTGAAGGTTTTTGTCTTTTTTTATTCCTTATTTTAGATTATGAGAACATGTCTGGGTCATGCCACAAAGGGCAGGGACAGCTTGGAGGCCACGCTGGGGTTTTTATTTAAGGATGGGGCTGTCTCACTGAAGGAGCTGGTCCATCGGCATCCCCGGGCTCCTCCTGATCCTCATTATGAGCTGCAGCGGCAGAGAGAAAATCACTGAAATGTAAACTCTGATTGCTCCAGCCAGCTCTCTGCAGCTGGGGACCGTGCCAAGGGCACGGCCAGCGCCGCAGCCGCGCGGGGCCCCCTCGGCTTCCCCGCTGTGGCACAGGGGAGAGGAAGGCAGAACCAAGCCCTAAATATCCTTCAGTCCACTGGGTCTGGGCCTTGAGTAGATCCAAGGAGAGATTGTGGTGTGGGGGACATTTCCCTCCCTTGATGGGCAGGGTATGGCTGGTGTTCACTCCGTGCTCTCCTGGCACTGTGTGGGTGCACGTCTCACCGCAGGGCACGCTGCTCCAGGGGCTTTGTGCTGCAAAAATAACCCCATTTTCTTTCCTGTTTGTGCAGTTTTTCATCTCAGTTGTGCATTTAACAGCCCCTGTGCTTGGGTCAGCTGAGAGCCACTGAGCCAAGGAACACAGAGCTCAGTGCAGGTGCTGGGGCATAGCCCCAGGAATGATCCCAACAGGGTTAATTAGCTAGATCCCAGCTGTATGCCCTCTTGCTGGTTGGGATTAATCAGCCTGCTCTTTTAAAAAACCGTTTTTGAGAATTCCTGCCCTGATTCTGCTCCAAAGGTGTGAAACTGGTGTGGAAATCCCAGTGCACCCAAGCCCATGTTGCAGTGATTTGCTGGGTTAACTCCAGGGTGAAGGATGAGAACAGCAGTGGGTCTGAGACAGTGCTGTGCTGGTTCTTATGGGATTGGGTGGGATGAGTCATACGGTCCTCTCCTGCCCTGAGGAAGGAGTTTATCCGAGGTTATTTGTCAACAGCCTGGCTACTGTTGAGGAATGTATTTACAGGGGAGGATTTTCGCTTTGTTGTTCTTTCTTGCTGCCAATTACCAGGCATAGAAAATAATGACCCTGAATGTGAACTCATACATCTCTTCTGGTGACCAAGAAAGAAGGCTATGTATGTTTGTGACAGTATTTTTATACATATATATATATAATGTTTAAACTTCTCAGTTTGCTGTAATGCAGTGCAGTTCTAGATGTGCTGGACTTTTAATTTACACACCAATTAATCTGAAGCCCTGTCCAAACCAGGGGTCATGTACCCTTACTGCAATAGTTGTCCTTCAAGGAACCCACAGTAGCCCCACTTGAGCATGAAGGTGGACTTTGGACCTTCCGAGTTAGCCATGGGTGTAATAAACATCAGGTAATGCAGGTGAAACCATGAGCTGGGTGTTTTTGTGTGGTGCTATTGCCTGGTCTTTGACCCTTGCTGCACACAGAGGCGTTCTGTGGTGGTTAAAGGAACATCAGAGTCCAGGTCAGGAAAATGACTGCTGTTATTGCAGCAAAACCTCAAGCTGTGGCAGACACCTGAAATGTTTGCAGAACACTTTAGAGAAGAATTTGCTACTTATCAAAACTGTAAAAGGTTCCCTGTGATCTTTTTATATCTTGAGTTGGTTGTAAAGCAGTTGCCCACATATGCCTCTAGTCTGCTCTAAGACATGTCTTCTGGAACTGGGTTGGGTTTTGGCTTAGCCTGAGCCTTCAGGTATGAGCAGGGACCTGTCCAGAGATGGTGGCAGGGCTGGGAAGGACCAGGCTTGGTGGGTGATGGGCTTCACGTGGCTTTTCTGGCGTGAATACTCTTTAATGTGGGTCATGGTAAGCTCATAAATTCTACTCATGAAGCTTTTGAGGGTTTGGTATTTGTGCTCTTTGCTTTTCCTGTGGTATCCAGAGAGTTTGGAGAAGAGCATCCCTATGGGGAAGAGCCTGCAGCCTGGAAATATGACATTTTCTCCAGCTGTGCTCTCCTTTTGTGCTTGGTTTGTCCATGTCTGAAGTCGTTTCCAGTCGACTGAAACCTGGGAGTTGCAGGAATGAGTTAAACGTGTCCAAGTATGGACTAGAGGACTACAAGAACTGTAAGCAACAGGTCTATAAACCCTTACTGTGAGCAGTGTAAGCTCTTAATTACAGGTGATGGCTCCCAGCCCGTGGCACAACGCAGGGTGGTGGGATGGTGGTGCACTCCTCCAGCAGTGTATGCTCCTGGCTGCTGTGCCACCATCCTTTGCCATTTTTAACCAAATCCCATA
>VZRF01013182.1:0-19700 GCA_013396875.1 Vireo altiloquus | reverse complement strand
TTTTCTCCTGCCTGAGCATTTTTTTGTAGTACTTTTAATCCCCTGTGTTTGTCCCTGGGAAGCTGGTGGTGCTATAGGGCCCCTCAGACCCTGCTCTGGCAATTCCAGCAGATCAACAGCAGCCCTGTGTACCCCCTCCTACTGCCCTCCCTGGCTCTGTGTGGTGCAGGGCAGGTTGTAGGATACCTCGTTCCTGTCCTCTTTAATGTACAGCCCACACCTCCTTCTCTTCATGTTCCCGCATAGGTACTGCTGGTGGCACCAGTGGGGTGACTTTGCCTTCTCTGGGTGCCCAGGTGTTTGGTGCTTCCATGGATCCTCACTAGGAGATGTGTGCTGTGTCCTGGAATCTCAGAATGGTTTGGGTTGGTTGGGACCTAAAGGATCATCCAGTTCCACCCCCTGCCATGGGCAGGGACACCTTCCACTATCCCAGGCTGCTCCAATCCCCATCCAACCTGGCCTTGGGCACTGCCAGGGATCCAGGGGCAATCACAGCTGCTCTGGGCACCCTGTGCCTCTGGGAAACCTGTGTCCACCCTGACTTTTGGATATTCCTCTTGGCTCTCACCCACAAGTCTCTGCTTGCCTCGTGCTTCCATCTTAGCTGTTCTTTGAGAACATCCTCTCTCCATCTGGGGTTGACCAACCCTTTCAGACCACAACCAGTTCCCACCCTGCTGCACCACGGGCAGCCCATGAAGGGATGAGTTTCCCTTGGTGGCTCCATGCCCGGTGGAGCACTTACACCTGGCTAATGCAAACCCTCAGCCTTCCCTGAGTGAGTCACTGCCCAGGCTCCCTCCTGGAAGTGTCACGGCCTGTGAGGTGCTGCTAGGATGTGCTAACCACCACTTACAGGGCTGCTGGGAGCAGGATGTGTTGTGGGTGAATCACGGCCACTACTTATCACAATAGCATGTTACACCTCAGGGATGTGGCACAGTGAGTCGCTGCCCTTCAAAGAGAAAAAGGCCCCTTAATGTGTTTAAAGATGGCTTTTTAAAAATCATGGGAATGTCCGGTTTCTTCTGAAAGCCCCACAGGGACGGTTTCAGGTGGCTCAGGCAAACCTCCAGCTGGCAGAGCAGGTTGGATGTCAGCAAGCACCTGGGGCTGCTGACGTATATTAGCAAATTAATGTTGAAAAGGGCTTTAAAATAAAACAGAAATAAAAAAATCTGACCCCTGTGCTTGCTGAGGAGCTGGTCCTTGGTGCTGCACCCCAGGTGAGCATGGCTGGTGTAAGCATATCTCAAGGCAGCCAGTGGATGCCAAGATGCTGAGATGATAGAAGTTGTAATTTTCAATCTAATTAAGATGAGTAACTCCTTGTGGATTTATGCTGCTTAATTACTGTGAGCTCAGGGAAGCTGGGTGCTGTGGGTGTTGCTGTTCTTTGCGCAGAGGGTTCCAAGTGCCCTGGGCATAGTTAGGGACACTCAATCTCCTGGTGGGGTGGGCATGGGGAGCTGGAGGTGGTTTTCACGTGGCAGCACTGTGCTGCTGTGGTCTTGGACTGGTCCCACATCTCCTGGTAGGACTACGTGTCCTGTTTTGGAGGAGAGGGTTCTGCTCCAGAGCCACACAGTCCTGGGTAGGTGGGTAGGTGGATAGGTTGATGTGGGAATACTAGTGTGGCTCTTGCCAGCCTTTCCCACAGTTGTGGAGTGCCAGTTTGTTGCTTAGCTGATGCCTCTTTCACCACCATGTTCAGTGGTAAGAAATAAAATAATGGAAGAAATTGAAGATAAAGAGCTGTTTATCCAGAGCTTGGTCGGCATCTCATGTCTTTGTGCTGTCCCTTTGTTCTCCTGTCTCACTTGGCCTTGGAAGAAATCAATTCTCTGCTGGGTTAGACTGTGAACACCTGCACTATCATCTCATGAATAATGATACCAACTGAAGCTGAAGCAAGACCTACACCAGGAAAAAGCTCGTAGGGAAGGCAGGTCTGTGTGAGGACCTGAACATCTCACCTGTGGGCTGCTGTAGAGCTGCCCTCAGGGATACTGCAGGGCCTCCCCTGCTCCTCTGAACTGGGGTTTTCTCCCCATGTCTTTCAGGGAGCAGAGGTCCCAGGGTGATGGACTTGCCCTTGGCTCTCCTGCAGCACGTGTTTTGTAGCCCTGGGCAGTACGAAGGCACTGGCCAGAGATAAGCAGCTCATATCTTGCTCCTGTAAACCCAGGAGAAGTACCAGGTTTGAAATCTGTTGCTCCCCTTTCCTTCTGCTTGTTTTTCTCTTTCCTCTCTTTCCCAAAGCCTTTGTTTTTGTTTGGATCCTGCCCCAGCAAGGACACAAGCTGTTCCTCCCCGCGCAGAGTGCTGCTGTTTTATCTGCCCCGTCGCGGGGGGGATGGGGGCAGAGCTCTTAAATAAAACACTCAATTTTAAAACAAACACGAGGAAAGGAGAAAAATCGAAGTGTCTTAAGCGTGCAGGTCTCAATTCTATGAAACGCTGGTGCTGAGGGTTAAAGGGCTGGTGCTCTGGGTGCAACCGGTGGCAGGGACGGCTGCGGAATTCAGCCTCGGGGCAGGTGCTGCTGCCCGGCCCCTGCTCGTCAGAACTGCTTTGAAGCCTCGTGTGCTCTTGCCATGCCAAAATAAACTCGGCGTCGAGCCTGTCAGAGCTAATCTTCATCTCTCTGCACTTTGCCCTCCCCGTTGCTGTTGCGGTGAGGGACGGCTGTGCTCGCACCCCTGGGTTTCGGGGAGTCCTCCCCAGCGTGGGGACTGTCCCCGTGTTGCCAGGTGGGCGCCAGGAGTGCTGACCAGCTTTGAGCAACCCGAGCTGCCCCTTTACTTGACCATCAGGCTGGGCCTGAGTCATCCTTAGTAATAAAACCTGCTTGAATTTCCCTTTCAGCACCCGACACTCTGTGCTGGAAAAGGCGAGCATGGCTGAGGCTGCTCCAGGCTGAGCGACTTGCAGCCAAAAACGAGCTGCAAGCAGGCTTTTCCTCCCGAAGCACTGCTCTACCCGAAATAGGGTTTTGCATCCCAAAGTCCACCACCAGGCATTTAAAACAGTGTTCTCACCCAAACGGAACCTCCCCTGGGGTCCTTCTTCTTTTCTAATATAGATTTCTGCACCACACACTTTTAATCTTTGGATAAAAAGTCAGTTCTCAGAAACAGAATATTCTGTTTGTCAATGCCAAAAGGTCTGTAGGCTCTCTCTCTCTCCCTCTCTTTTAAATATTATTTTAATTTATTACTTTGTTTTTTGTCTGAAGAAGGTGCTGTCTCCTGCCAGCCTTTGCTCTGGTACAAAGTTTCAGCACTGGGAGGTGACCTGAGGTAAATCAGCAGAATGCAAACCCTGCTGTTACTGACTAAACTTTGTCCGGATCTCACCTAATCACCAACCTGACACGTATTTAAGAGCTCCTGCTCTTCTCCTGTGAGGAGAGAGCTCAGCCCTAGCTCAGCACTGGAGCAGCCCTTGTCCCAGCTGAGCATCCTTCTGCTTCAAAGGGTGATATTTTTCAACCCTTTGGGTATAACTCATGCTTGAGCTGATTGCTTGCTGTTACATCCCAGGTTTTAAGTAATATTTTCTTTTTTTTTGGGTAGCAGGTTTTCTGCTTTTTTTCTTTTTCTTTTTCTTTTTTTTTTTTTTTTCCAGTCTGATATGACTCTGCTTTACTTTTTCAGTCATTTGAGAGGTATTACCCAAATTCAGGCTGCCATTAACTCCCCTCAGGATCGTTTTCGGTGTCCCTGTGTGAAAAGCAGGCTGGATATTGTGGCTGATAGAAAATCTTCCTGGTGCAGAAGTGTTTTAACTGTGGGACCACTCAGCTCATAAGTAGTGAGGTTTCGTCCTCCTAGCAACTCTGAAGGCAGTTTCTTGTCTCTCCACTTTCAGTGCTAACGGCTGAATGTTTCCAAAGGAAAAACCTTCCAACAAAACAATTTACTTTTCCTGGGTAATATTTTGGGCACAATCTGCTGGCGACTCTTTTATCTGGTGTGCCATCTCTCGGCTTATAACCTTCTTTGATGTGGCTCATTCAGGGGAAAAATGGCATTACACACTACCTCAATCATTCAGATGTCAGAGAGGATATTGCATTTGACTAATCGGGGGAAATTTGGGAAGATTTAGTAATGCCAGGAGACATGACCCACTTCCAGTTAAACGCTTTTCAGACAATAGAGGTTGTGCTAAGTGGTGGGGGAGGGAGAAACACTCACAGAGTAGAAAAAATTAATGGTTATTTATAATTTTAAATTTTATTGTGCTGAACCTTTCCTAGGTTCAGGATGCATTAGCTTTCTTTTTCTGAGAAAAAGAGAATACTGGTATTAACAGGTTTTCAGCAGATGTGTGCTATCTGGAGATGACTGTCCCTGTGCTGTGGATACCTGTCACATTTGGGATGTGGCTGAGGATGTTGGGAGCTGTGGTCCAGTGTGGTGTGGCTCTGGTCCAGCTGTGGGTGACCAGCGGTGGCCAGGGATGGGGAACTTGGTGTGGGAATTGATTTTGACTGTGGCAGCTCAGGAGGGTGTCCACCTGATGATGTGCATCTTGAGTACATAATGACAGAAGTATATTAGTCCACAAAACCAGATTTCGGTGTTTTCTTCATGCTCCAGACCTTCTGTGTTGCTCATTTCTGGTCCTGGGAGCATCTGGACAAAACCAAACAGAAACTGCAGAGGTGAGGTGAGTTCTCCAACTCTCTGAGGTTGTAGAACTGCGAGAAAGCCAAACCTAAGTTGGTAGTATATAAACGTTTTCTTCAAAGGCAACAAAAGAGAACATTCTTTTAAGAGGTAACTCCATAATTTCCAGCACTGCAAGTTCTGTCAAGCAGCTTGTGGCTGTTCCTTTGTGCAAGGTTTTATCTTTGCAGCCATGTGAGCTGAGCAAAAGCAACTTACTCTGCCTAAAGCTTATTAAACCCCTTATTAAAAATAGTTCTGTAATCCTTCTGGAGTATAGCAACAATGCTTCTGTCTCGATTTCTTATTGTCGCCAAACTCACGTTGTAGCAATTCATGAGATGCTGCTGAGATGCAGACACACGATACTGCAAGGGCCTGGAGTGAATGTCCGATGTGATGGAGCAGTGCCAGAGCCCACCTGAAAGCAGGAAGATGAGTTGTGCTGCATGGGCAGCATTTTGGGGCAAAAAGTCCACCCTAGGACCGTGCTGGAGCTGCTGCTGGTTTCCGGAAGGGGGTCCAAGTCTTCAACATTTTGTTGTTACTTTTGCCAACAAACTTTTCCCAACTGTGGTCATTCAGGTGTAGGTGTTTTTTATTGCTCTGCTTTTGCCTGCAGCCAGGACTCCACTGCTCTCCATACACCATATAAAAAACCCACTCTTGTTTTCTGAGCCGTTCTCCAAACGCTATTCTTTGAAGAGCCACACTATAAGTAAGCTTCAAGTATCTTTACCGAGCAAGTTAGTTCCTCGGGTTAAAATCTTGTTTCTTCTGCCTTCAAGCTTCAGAGCCAGTAGACTGACATGTTTTGGATGCATCCCCATTGATAAATGCTGCTTTTATGTGCAGTTACAGAGATCACTGGAAGAGATGTAGCACAGACGCTTGTCTAGATAAATTAATTTCCTTTGCACACACCTCTGGGTGTCTTGAGTGGTCACTGGGGGCTCTGAACTCTGGGCTATCCCTGTGTCCCATGAGTGACTCAAGAGGAACTTTGGGAGCTTTAGCAGAGGGTGTTGGAGCCCTGGCTGGAGCTGTGCCGATGCCCAGAGCTTGTGTGGTGTTTGAGTGGCTCTGGAGTGATGGGCAGGCTCGGGCTGGGCAGCAGGGTTGTCTCCCTGGTGCCTCCCTGCTCACTCTCACCTGCCTTGGAAGCAGTGGGAAAGCTGGGAACGGCTAAAATGTACCCAGGATCTGGACGAACCTGTCCTGGTATAAGGCTAAACTTCAGCTAATTTGTCTGGAAAGGGAAGAGGCTGATTTGGAAGGACTTGGCTTCACTCTTCCTGCTCACACAAAACAAATGTAATTTTTCAAGTCAGGGCAGAGCAAATGAGTGCTGATCTGAACCAGGGCTCATAATTTGAAAGCTGAAGAGCTTTTGAAACACCCCAGCAGATGGAAGAGGCCCTGGCTGCATCTGCCTTACCTTCTTTAACCCCATATACAGCACTGACCCTTGTCTCTGACAGGCTTTGTGCATAATTTATGTCTGATTTGAAAGTTGGCTGCTCTGTTAACACACTTGTCCATGACTGAGGCTTGGAGGAGTCTCTTGGGAGGTGCAATGCCCATCCACAGGGCTTGTGTTCGATGGTTGAGATGCATTAGGGATGTTTAAGTTGTTGGATGGAAACAGGCCAGTTAACAATGGAGACACAGCTTTTCCCACCCTTTATCTGCAGGTGGAGCTTAGGGAAACCTGAAGCCAGCAGCAAAGCCTGTGTGGGTTCTGTGCTCTGGCAATAAACCAGCAGTGAGGGGGTGGGTGGGGTGTCCTTCAGGCCACAAACCCCGAGTGTGGGTGTGAAAATACAGCAGTGGCCTTTGGCCGCTAAACCAGCCGTGAAAATCTGTGGGGTGGGAGTGACACCCGAGATCTTGATGTGTCTCTCCAGGGGTTCTATGTCCTTTCAATAACCAAACACTGCTGATGCTGGGGTGGTATCCTGCAGCTGTGTCCCCTGTTGTCCCTCCCACCAGGCAGGAGCCTCGCTGAGGCCTTCAGGTCTGTGAGGATGTTCTGAGCCCTCCGAGCTGGGGAGCCCTGAGCTACCCTCCATGGGGTTAGGAGCTGCTGAACTCTTTGCTTGTGTTAAACATCCCTTCCATATGCTCACAAAATGCTCGCACTTTAGGGGATTTAAGCATTGTCGAGGGATGTCTCTTGCATTTTATTCCTGCCGATTGAATGTATGACACTGGGAATAAATTTGCTGCAGCAATAAAATACAGGTTAGGAGTGATAATGATTTTAACTGTGGCAGTCTGTCTCACTACTGGAGCAGCCTCTATCCTTTTGTGTCTTGTGATGAGGAGAGATTTGTGGCTTATTTTTCCCAGTGTCAGTGCAAAATGAGATGTGGGCTTTCTCCTGCACATGCAAATCCTGAAGGGAGTTCAGAAGTGTCGGAGGAGCAGGGAAATCCCAGCTCACGAGCTTTCCCAGACAGCGTTCCTGGCTGGAAGCAGGCTGCGGGGATGCTGAGGTTTGCTGGCTTCCTTTGAAGCAAAGCCCAGGCCTTTGTCAGTGCTTTGCTGGTAGATGGACAGAGGGGCACCCTCCTCTCTGAACAGGTTAAAATGCCTTTTAAGCAGGTTAAACTGCTTTCCTGTGAAAAGAGCCTTTGTGAAAACCAGTCCCTTGGGATTCCTCCCTGGGACATCAGTGCTGGCAGTCAGGAGCTCGCTCTTTGCGTGTGCTGGGCCCATCAGGGGCCAGATCCTGCACTGCTGTGGCCGTCAGTGCTGCCTTTGCAGATCTGGTGAAGACCTGGGACATGCCTTGTCCTGAATGAGGTGGCTTCTCTGAACTGCATCAGTCTGGAGCTCTGATCCATAATCCTACAGCTGGAAATGCCAGCAACTGAAAGAGCATGGAAATAACAGGAATTCTGTACACCCTCCATGGGGAATCCCAGAATCACAGAAGGGTTTGGGTGGGGAGGAACCTTAAAACATCTCATTCCACCCCCTGCCATTGGCAGGGACAGCTTCCACTAGCCCAGGGTGCTCCAAGCCCCATCCAGCCTGGCCTTGGACACTGCCAGGGATCCAGGGGCAGCCACAGCTGCTCTGGCCACCCTGGGCCAGGGCCTGCCCACCCTCACACACAGCAATTCCTTCCCAATATCCCATCCAGCCCTGCCCTCTGGCACTGGGAAGCCATTCCCTGCGTCCTGGCCCTCCATGCCTTGTCCCAGGTCCCTCTCCAGTGATTGAAATCAACGACTGAAAGCATCAAGGAAAATCGAGTGGGAGGTGAGCACTGGGCTGGGCTGGGCCTGCTCTGCAGGGTTGCTTGGCACGTGGCTTTCCAGCCTGATGCAGGGGACATCCTGCAGCTTCGCATCTGGAAGTGACCCCGATTTGCAAATACGACACAGGAATGATGGGGAGAGGAGGGGAAAGCAAATATTTGCCTTTCTGCGGATGAATCCATCTCACTGATGCTCTGATAGATCCTGCTCCTCTCACGCTTGAGTCTCTGCTCTTACTAAAGTATTTTTGTTTATACAAAGTGGGTCTTATCTCCACCATAGCTGGGAATTGGGAGGCTGTGATCTGACAGTGCCTTTAATAATGCTCTGATAATGGCTTGATGCCCCTGGCCGGAAGGAGGAAAGCCAGCCTTGCTGCCTTATCAGGGAGCAGCAAGGTGAGAGGTGCCACAGGGAGGAGGGAAACTGAAACAGTGGCAAAGGCTGGTTGGGTATCTTGGGTGAAAGAGGGTGGTTTTAAGTTTGCACGGCACTTCTGCATTGCTCATTGCCATGTCCTGGGAGGAACAGAGGTCAGGACGTGACTTCTCTGGTCAAAAATGAGTCCCAGTGATTGTTATAGTTACCAAGTCAGTGGCTGGAGGTTATTTTACTGATCAAAAATCCCGCACCTGAGTTCAGTATGCCTTATTTCCATGAATTATATTCCAGTAGTTATGGTGACATAAGACTTACACCTGATACTGTAAAATTTCTGGGAAATAGGTATTGGTGCTGCCTTTGTGGTTTTAGCAGGAAGAGGGAGTTGATCCAAACCAAGAAGCTTGAGATGTGAGGGAGCCCCACGTTCATCTCTTGGCTGAGCTTTGGGTAACTCTGCAGTTGAGCTCCTGGTGCTTAGAGAGGTCACTGTCCCTGCTGCTGTCCCCAAGCTCTGCCTGCCCTCCTGAGAAACTCCCTTTTTAGTAGGTTAGGTGATGGGGATTGGGACCCCACCTGCAGAGCTGCCCCAGCCCTGGGCTCCAACAGCACCAGGAGCTGGAGCTGCTGGAGCCAGTCCAGAGGAGGCCACGGAGATGCTCCCAGGCCTGGAGCCCCTCTGCTCTGGAGCCAGCCTGGGAGAGCTGGGGGTGCTCAGCTGCACAAGAGAAGGCTCCAGGGAGAGCTCAGAGCCCCTGGCAGGGCCTAAAGGGGCTCCAGGAGAGCTGCAGAGGGACTTGGGACAAGGCCTAGAGGGCCAGGACCCAGGGAATGGCTTCCCAGTGCCAGAGGGCAGGGCTGGATGGGATACTGGGAAGGAATTGGTGTGTGTGAGGGTGGGCAGGCCCTGGCCCAGGGTGGGCAGAGCAGCTGTGGCTGCCCCTGGATCCCTGGCAGTGTCCAAGGCCAGGCTGGATGGGGCTTGGAGCAGCCTGGGACAGTGGAAGGTGTCCCTGCCCATGGCAGGGGGTGGCACTGGATGGGCTTTGATGTCCCTTCCCAACCAAACCATTCCGTCATTGTATGAAGATGTCGAGCAGTGGTTTCCTCCCAGAGACCTTTTCTCTGCCCTCCCATTGCTCAGCAGTCGGAAGTGTCTGAGTGTTTGTTCACTGCTTCAGTTACTTTAATTGAGTGTATTTATTCCACTTTTGTGTCTTGATCATTGGTGCTGTTCTCCAGGTGTCTAATATCTCCTTGCTAACAGACCTTACTGCTGAAATTTTAAAATTACCACTGGTAAAACATTGCTCGTTTAAATCCTTGTTAATCAATTTGTTTTCCTTCAGTTGCTCAGCAGTGAAAAGGATGCAGAGGTGGCCCCAGGGGCCTCTCCAGCATAACCCTCTCACTGGAAAATGTTGAAAACATGTCCTGTAACTTTAAGTCAAACCCCTTTGAATTAAGTATGCCTGAGTGATGTTCCAAGAGGGATTCTAACACACGAGTTCTGGAGATGTGAGGGGTAACTGCAGGTTGATTAATCCAATTACTTCTTTCGAATAAGGTTAACAGTCCAGTCTGGCGTAGAGGTTGCACTGCAATTAAAGGTGGATTTTGGTGCTGTTTGGGCACAGTGGTGCCCAGTGGGGAGGATGGCTGAGCTCTGGCGTGGTGGGGAATGTTCTGTGGTACCCTGGATTTTGGGAGATGCTGGTGGCACCCTGAATGCCACTGGTGCCACCACAGTTAGAGCCAAGGAGCAGCCACTGCTTTAAACATTTCCAGTTGAAAGCCCTGGTGTCCCCTGGCTGCATCCCTGCAGCACAAAGCCAGGCTCCTCCCAGGACTGTTTTCATCTAAAATCATGTAACAGGGGGTGGCCACTGCCCTGGGAAGTGAACATGCTTGTGAATTTCCCTAAATTCCCTAAATCACAGGGCTGTGTTAGAGATTGCGGACTCAGAAAACCCAGGGTGAAAGGCCTTTTTGGACTATTTAATTAAACCCAAAGGCTGTTTTTTAACTATTAATTAACAATCAGCTGTAAAGGGTGTATATTGAGCATGTTTTGGATCCAGCTTATGTTCACCAAGGTGCCCACATGGAGTTTGGATAGAAAAGGGGACAACGAAGGCAAGGTTACACCACAGCACTGCTCAAGGTTTTAATTAATTGAGAATTACATGAGAGAAGGGTAATTAATGCCAATCAACAGGGATTTGCAGAAAGTAGCCTGGAAGGATTTCACTCTTGCAATATGACAGGCTGTTTGGGGAAAGTCATGCTATGGGGACACTTGACCCCTGCATGGAGTTTTTAGTTTAAAAAAGGCAAAAACCGAGTCTGTAAAACCCCAATAACCCTTACTATAAATAAAAAAAGATTGGTTGCATGGCTGAGCTGGGTATGAAAGTCTCATCCTGATTGTTCTCAGACACTGCCTCAAGGATTTTTTCATGATCCTGTGCAATGTGAGAATTTTTAAATCAATGACTTGCAAGGAGAGGTGAGGAATCCTGGGAGGAGCTGATTTGTCTGGGTGGTGCTGGAGATCTCCTCTCCCAGGGAGATCCACAAGTCAAGTTGCGTTGCCTGTGTTGGCTTTATCACCAGACTTTTGGTACTAACCAGGGACTCTGCAGAGATTTTGGGGCCTTGCAGAGCATCCCTCTTTCTGGCAGGGGATGGATGGCGATGGCGAACATCTTGTGGAGCAGATGGGGAGCACCTGCAGGGCTGAGCCAGGCCTGACAGAAGAGAAGCTCGCTGCTCTCTGTAGGGCAGTGATGCCCTGCTCGATGGACCCCAGGAGCTCCAGAGGGGACTCCCACCAGCACACTGGGTGCTGGCATCGCTTGCTGCTGCTCTTGTCCTGGTGAACACTGAGCTTTGAAGGGCTTTGCAGGGTTTGGTTAATTCTGCCATGGAGCACATGCTTTAACTCCAGGCTCAGCCCTGCAGAGGGAAGAGCCCTGCCTTGCACGCTGTGGTTTCATCAGGCTGCTGCTGCACCCCAGCCCAGTCCTGCTGCCAGCTCCTAGCCTTGGCAGCGCTGCTTCAGAGCCACCCAGGGCCAAGGGCTGCTGTGCTCAGCCTGATCCCAGGCTGCAGAGAGACCCCGAGTGCTGCCAGCTCCCATAACCCAACCCAGCTCTCCCCTGCAACATCTCAGGCTGCTCTGAGGTGTTTGTTGGGGCAGCGCAGGTGACAATGCACATCCCCATGTGGGTGGAGGCTTGCTGACCCTGGTTTTGGTTTTGTTGCTTTTTAAAGGCAATGAGAGAAGCAAAGTGAAAATAAAAGTTGTTCCACTGCCCAGAGCAAATCCCAGTCTCACAGCCCACGAGGCAATTGCACTTAATCGCACAGTCCCGGAGGGACTGCCTTTTTTATCCCAGATTAAGACCAAATTGTTTATTTGCACTGTCCCAAAGCACCTGGGGCTTTACCTACTTTTGCAGCATCCGATGACTTACTAGAAGAGGAATTTTGCAGTGGGAGCAGGGCTGTGTGTGCACTCAAGACCTTGACGCTGAACTTGTCACTCTTAATTAAACCTGCAGTAACGAGCGATGCTGAGATGCCACAGAAGAAGTGGCAGGGGAGATGTTGGGAATACACGAGTTGGCTGTTAGTTACATGTAAGACTATTGATTAGTCTTGGAAATTGTCCTGAAAATCACACTTAATTAAAGTAAAGCCTTCAAGGATACCCCCAGTATTTCTACCTCGTGTCAGGACTCGCCTGCAGCCCCCCTGTGCTCGGTGCCAGTTTTCTGTCTGCCTTTGGTGACATGGAGTTGGTGCAATGATGAATTGAAGCCTTTTAAATGCCCCTTCATTAAAAATGCTTCTGATGAGCCAGTAGATAAATGCTGCAGATGCCGCTTGTCCAAGCACTGCTCAGCTGCTGTGGCACTTTATGCAAATCATCATTGGAGTTAATTTGGGCAGGGGAATAAAATTCTGCAAGGAGAGATAGAGCAGATTCAGTGCTGGTGGGACTCTTGGAGCCATCCATCAGTGTGGTAGCTCTTCAGGGGGAGAGGAGAACATCCCCGTGCCTCAAAGGCATCAGTGAAGCACATGGTTTGCTCAAATTCAGGGGCCCCTGCAGTGCTCAGACATAGAGAGATGTCCCCCAAAATTTAGGAGCCTTGCCTTAAAAGGAGGCCTTGTCTGGGTGTGCATTTGTGTGTTTGTCCAGGGTCCACCCCCACTAGCACGAGGATGATAGGGAATATGAGGGATGGTGTAGATAATGCCCATCTTCCTTGGCTCTGCTGTTTGGTTTTACACATATTTATCAGCCCTGGGAAACACTCAATTTGCTCGTTCTCATGTTAGGGAATTAAAGACCCTCCTGCAGCGTGCCACTGTCTTTACATTTAACACCCTCAACAGGTTAACACTTGCATTATGTAGCTCAAAATAATGTTTTTTGTGCTTTTTAGGAAGTAAAACACTATTTTTTCCCCCTGTCCCTAGAGCATGATGCTGTTGTAGTGTGTGTCCCCCACTCGGAATTGAAATGTTGATTTGCCGGTTATAAGCTCTCCTTTTAGTGTTTGTGGGGTTTTAGGGTGAGGAAGAAGTTGGTCTTTTGCTATTGGAGGTCCCTGTTGCGAGTGGATGCCCTCTGGGCTTGTACTGGAGATGCTGGGCTTGTGTTTCTCCCCCTCCAGCATCAGGTACTGGCACTGGGCAGGGGAGGGATGTGAGACACTGGGACATCCCTGCCTGCCCTACACCAAGCAGGGACACTCTCTGCCACCTCCTCCTGTCCCTTGTGAGGGTTTGCCAGCTGGTGGTACCCAGCAGCAGGCGGAGAAGCCAGACCAGGGTGAGACATAGAGGTCAGCAGGTCCCAGAGTCACAGCACGGCTTTGGGAGCCCTGACCTAAATATGGGCTTTGCTTGTCTGTCAGGCAGGGGAGAAATTGCTCCTGGGATGAAAATCTCATTCAGACGATGGGAAAGGGAGGATTATGATTTGCCATCTGCCTCGATGTTCAGGATTGCAAATAATAAAAAAAAGGTAACGATCCACACGTCCCTTAATGGAGATATTTTGCCCTGCTGCCAGAACACCTCGCCTGTGCCTTGCTGCGTCATAGGCAAAGCAGATTTTTCTCCTGAGTCACTGCCAAGTGGGACAGCAGGGAACTTTAAGGCTGCAGAGCACCAGGGGAGCCATGGAGCCGGTTCCTTTCCCAGTCCCCCTCCTGCCAGCACACATCCAGTGGCTCTGCCCGGCAGCCACAGCGTGGTTGGTTTGCACAAGCACATCTACCACAGCAAAGTAACTCCTTCGATGAGCACCTGTAGCTCTTGGGAAATGCTGGACCCTGCTGCTTTGGGCAGGAATAATGGCAGTGCGTGGGCCAAACCACCTGTGCTGGTGCCCCCAGCGCCGCCCAGGTCTGTATCAATGAAAATTAATGAAGAGAACTTTGTTTGGTTTAGCACAGAGGTGGAGAGAGGGGCTGTGAGCATCCATACAGGGGCTGCAAGTAAAGTCTTCTGGTTTTTTTTTAAATTTCTACAAGAGCCTCTTTAAATTATCTCTGTGGAGTGATCTTCAATACTAGTTTAAAAAGGAAAATAGGGAAGAGAAAAATGACACCCAGAGTGTGTGATATGACCTCTTTTAATTCCAAGTACAGCTTGTACTTTCCTCTTACTTGAGAAGAGCACAGTTTGGGAAAACGTCAATTTTAGTAACAGATAGCTTGTGAGTGAGAGCTGGAGGGTGGTTATTGGTCTGTTTCAGTGTAAACTGCTTAACCATTCATATGCTGTATGTGTAAATATAAATACTCTCGGGCTGACCCTCATGTTGGTTTTCCTTTTGTGTATATTCTTTGTCCTCTTCAAAAGCATCCAGCAATACTGGACCACTGAACAATACAGAATGAGGTTAGCAATAAGCTCACTGCGAAGGGAGAAAAGTGGAAGCGTGCTTGCTTTACAGAAAAAAATATACAGAGATATCCCAATTTCCACCTTGTTCTAGTTAACACTTGTGTGTTTACCTTTGGTTTTTTTAAAAAAATCACTGTTCTGTTTTCTACTAAACTCCTTTAATAAGATTTTCTTAACCTGTCTGGAGGAACCTTTGTCATGAGATGCTATATCGTAACCTCTGTTACTGAATTCCTCATGGTGAGGTGGTTGTCGCTATTTTATTGCCAGTATTGAAGGTTTTCTGCTGTGCCCTCCCTCTCTCTGCAGTTTGTTGGAAGGATGCCCTTGGAAAAAAGCCCTTGACCCAGGAGCAGTGAAAACTTCCCGGAGTCAGCTGTGAGTGTTGGCATTCCTGAAAAAACTCAGAGGATTAAAAACCAGTAATAATAAAGATGGATTTGCTGATGTCCAGGTTGCCATGAAGACTTGCAACTGCCAAAGGGCCCTGATGAAACTGAGATCACTGGCTTTTAATTTTTTTTCCTTAATGGAATATTATACAATTTTCTTAATGTAATGAAAATTATGCTCTGTCTACGGAGTTGTAACTGCTTGCCTGCAGACCTGCATCTCTTCTTGCTGTGATGGAGCACATTGCCCAGAGCTTTCTGGGAGTGCCTTTGGCCAGCACTGAGGGCTTTGAAACAGTAAAACAAGACCTGCCTCTTCTAATTTAATGTTGGTTTTAATCTGCATCCACAGCGGCAGCCTGCTAAAATCTAAATCAAATCAGGAGGTGGGGGTTGAATTTATTAAGCTTCTGCTTAAGCTGAGTGGAATAATGCAAGAAGCTGTGAGAGCACTGAATGGCTTTAGTTTTATTTGGGACCTGGTTAAAAAAAAATCACAAAGTAAACCAGATTTTTTTGTTTATCTATCTTTTTTTAGAAGCTGAGCATGCAGAGCTATTTCTAGTTAATTTTAGCATATTGTTTGAAGGCAACCTGGAGAACTGAAGGAATGTGTTTCTTTTTTTTTTTTAAAAAAAAAAGAGAGAAAATGTATGGAAACACTGGAGTGTCTGGAGGTTGAGTGGTTCGCCCAGGGTTGTGTCCTCGGAGCCAAGAGTCAAGTTAATCCTTCATTCCCAGTGCTTTGAGACGGACCCGTGTGCCCTCTCCCTTAGAACAACCTCCTCCAGAAGATCAAGAGGCTGTTAAAGCTCTCGGGAAGTCTGGATAAGGCTCGTGGAAGGGTGTAATGGTGCTGGAGGTGTGATTATGGAAGCAGCAGATCACAGGGATGGCTCTCCCCATGCCTGGGTGGGCACTGCCAGCGCCCTGGTTTTGGAGACACGGTGACTGTCACCTGTGTGGGTTCATTTGTCAAACGGAGGGGGTGTGAGGCTGCTTCGGGGGGAGCAGGTTGCAGAGGTCTGAGGCAGGGAATGCAGGGGATGGAGGTGAGGATGCTGAGCCCAGCCTGACCCCACCATGGGCAGCCCCCAAGCCTCGTCAGGTTCTAATTAAAGCTGGCCTTGTAAAGATGTGCCAGTGACAAAGTGCTTTTATTCCAGTGCTGTGTGGTTGACATATCTAGGATTTATGGGTGAGAGGGAGGGCTTGGATGGGGATTTGTGTAGCAGCCTGCCCTGCCTGGAGGGCCGAGCACTTGCAGGAGCACAGCAGGGAGGGGAGGACGGTGGAGAAGCACAACAGAATGAATGGTGTTCCCCCTTTTTGGATGTGAGCGTGTGCACGCACGAGAGGACAGCATTAGGGATGCTTGGGGAAGTGCATTCAAAGCAGCCTGTGCTGACAGCCCCCGGCTCTGCAGCAGGATGGGAGGTGCTTGGTGTGGGGAGTGCTCGATCACGTTTGAGGTCTGCCAGCTAGGGTTGTCCCCGGGGCTCCTGGGGCCTTGCAGACACCTTTGTCCTGGTGCATTCTGTTCTCCATGGCCCCTTGCACATGTGTGTGTGCACAAAGTCTAGGAAAATCGGTTTTATTTTTATTATTAAAACTCTGTAGTGTTGTGGTCAGGGTGGCTGGTGGGATGTGGAGTCTCCCACCACCAGGCTGTGGGCAGTGGGTGCTGAGAGCTATCCCCCTCGGAGCCTCCTGTCACACCTGGGTGGTTCCTGACTGTGGCTGGTGATGGATTGCTGAGGATGGCCCATGTTACCTCTTGCTGCTGCTGGAGCTGTACCCAAATTTCACCTGCAAAGCGTTCTCCGTTTCGGGTTGCTCTGCGGTCAGTGTGTCCCTGTCTGCAGCTGCCTGTCCAGGCAGGTCCAGGGCTCAGCCCAGCCCCATGTGCAGGTGGAAAATTTGCAAGGTTGCCAAGACCAGCAATACCTTGTGTGTGGAGCTACCCTGAGCCAGGTACATCCTGATCCTTGGCTATTTTGGGCACTTGTAGAGCGTGTCTTGAATCTTGCTTTTTGCCAGCAGAGAGCTGCCACTGGATGAATCTACAGTGGTGGGGCTGGTGGGGGTCCCAACCAGCCCCTTCCCCACTGCAGCCTCTCTTCTTCATGGCAGGGAGAGCACTGAAGAGCACATGGTGTGCTGAGAAAATTCAAGTTTTCTCGTCTTTTCCCCCACTCCCTGGTAAAACTGTTGTTCTGGGAATACAATTGTGTGGCTCCATTAACATCTAAAGGTTCCTGCTGCTGCAGCTATTGAGCAGCTCTAAAAATAATTATGTGTGATAATGTATAAAAATCTATTGCTTTTCAGCTGCAAAGTGGCCTGTCAGGTGGTGGCTGCTGCTGCTTTAACTCCTTGGTTGCTACAGGAGGTTACTTTTGTACTTTGGCATGCTGGGGTTTGGTTTCAAATGAAGGCCAAAGCTGCCTTTGGGGCTCTGGTGCTGCTGTCGCGTGGATTTGCTGGGATTTCCCTCAGTCACTCGTGTTCTGAGTACGAATAAGGTTATAAAGCTCTCATTTCAGTCAACAGGAAGAATATAGGGGAGAGATGCCCCAAAATGCCAATAAATCAGTGGTTATTGAAGGGTTCCCGTTGGCTGTGTAGGCTGGATTAGTCCAGCACCATCCTAGCTTTGTGGGTCCAGCAGCCAAAGCCCTCAAGGGCACTTGGGCTGGGCTGCACAGGTCTGCCTTGGGGATTCCCCCTTGGTGGGCCTAACTTTGTAGACGCAAAAAAAGGTTAAATTTCACCTAATTCATTAATCAGTTTAAATCTGAGTGTGTTCCTGTAGCCTGTTTTTGTGTTCACCTCCAGCTGAAGGAGGTGGCTTTGGTGTCGTTGTTTGCCTGCCTTGCTCTGTGGGGACCTGTTGGTGATTGAAACATGGACCCTGCCAGGTGCATGCAAAGCCAACTTTTATTGTACAAAGCACATTCTTATATACTCTTCCTTGCTATGTACAGCAGTTACAAACTTCAGCTTCTGGGGTTACATCTTTTGCATCTCTAACAGCTACAGATTACAATCTCTTCACCTAATTTCCTGTTAACTATCCTACTTTTTCTCTCACCTCCTGCTCTTTATCTTGCCTCCTACTCTTGGTTTTGCCCACTGCCAGATCTGGCATGCCTGTCTCTCCCAAGGCTCCACACCAACAAAAGCCATCCTCCGTGGCGGCACTCTGAATCCTCACACTTCCCCCTTTCTGTTCAACAATCAAAACCTGCAAAAACACTATGTTTGTTATCTGAATAACAATTAAAAAAATTAAAAACATATAAGGCTTTTGTGGAGGGTATAACCCATCTCTGCACCCCGCCTTTTCTGTTTTCACAACTGTAACACAAACATTTTTCAACCAACCAAGGAAAATGTCTAATGTAACACAGAGTTCTCGTACTATGAACAGTAAAACAGTACAGCTAATAAGATAACAAGTGCACACTGAATAAAAACAAGCAAGGTATTATCAACTGCCTAAATACCATTACCCAGAGTCTGCAATAGCTGGGGAGTTCTGTTTCCCAGTGAGAACTTGGGGAGCCTTTTCTGGACAAGGTTTCCAAGTTTATCTCGAAAGAGGATCCAGCTTTTATAAGATCAGATCAGCAAGTTAAAATGACTTGATTACACTTTTAGGGCAGAAACACCTGGGTCTGATGGTATAATCCCCAGTCAGCCAGGACTAGGGCTTGGCCAGAGCCTCAAGCCTTGACTGAGAGGGTTTCCCTAAAATACCTACAAGCAAACCTTTATTATAATCAGAGGAATGCATATAAGTAACATCAATAATTATCTTACAACTAAATCCCTTTGTAAAGACTTTATGTACTAACACTATCTGGATCCAGAAATATACTACAATCACACAGCTAACTTTAAATTCCTCTAATAAACAGTCATGTCAAAATCTACAGCTTAGTGAAAATATAAAGTTCGTTTTTAACAGAAGCAAAAAATGACTTAACAATACCTGAATTTGCTAATTTTCCTTCACAGAATGTATATTAATTCATTGGCCTCGGACATTACAATTATATTAACATTAACTCTCTAAGTGGTTTCAAAATATAACAAGTTCTGAATCAGAAATTGCTGCAGGATGAGAGGGTTATGGTCTTTCATTCTAGTGGTAGCTTTTTTCGCATCAGGGAAGTAGCAAGGTGGGAACTGTTCTTCTAGTTTCTCCAAGCAGAAAAAGAGTACTTCGAAAAAACATATCAGTTAATTTCCGCTTGAAAGGACAGCTTACCAATTATAATTATTATAGGAGCATCCATAACAAAAAGCAATTAGAACGATATGGGGTATCACAAGGTGCTGTGGTAAAAAAACCCAATCTTTGAGGTCGGGTTCAGGATTGTGGCAACATTCTGAATAACAGAAACAAAAATGTTCCACGGACCAGCTGCAGGAATGACGTGCCTAGCCCTCGCTCCTGCACAGGGTGGTGCAAATGCTGCAGCCCGCCTGGGGAAGGGGTCACCTGTCCCCACCTGTCCCCACCTGTCCCCACCTGTCCCCACCTGTCCCCCAGGTCTTTTCTCCAGCACGGCATCGGCTCAGGAGGGCCTGCAGGAGACGGGAAGGGGCTGCAGCGGGAGTGGCACACAACATGCTGGCCGTGCCTGTTGGGCAAACCCTGCCATGTGTGGGGACCAGGGATGTGGCTCTGCCCCTGCCAGTGCTGCTGGGCTCACTGGGTCACTCCTCACCGCCCACCACCGCAGAGAGCCATGCCTCTCGGGCAAACCCTGCCATGTGTGGGGACCAGGGATGTGGCTCTGCCCCTGCCAGTGCTGCTGGGCTCACTGGGTCACTCCTCACCGCCCACCACCGCAGAGAGCCATGCCTCTCGGGCAAACCCTGCCATGTGTGGGGACCAGGGATGTGGCTCTGCCCCTGCCAGTGCTGCTGGGCTCACTGGGTCACTCCTCACCACCCACCACACGCAGAGAGCCGCCCTTGCCCCGCTGGAGCCGCAGTGTAGCTGGCGCGGTGTAGCCATCCCCCGGCTGTGCCATGTG